>JAVKPL010013578.1:0-78691 GCA_032173675.1 Gastrolobium villosum | reverse complement strand
CAAAACTAGACCTGAGAGCAGGGTACACCAGATAAGGGTTCATCCTCCTGATATATATAAAACAGCATTTAGAACACACCAAGGCCATTATGAATTCTTGGTTATGCCTTTTGGTCTCACAAATGCTCCTTCTACATTTCAAGCTACAATGAATCTGTTGCTCCAACCATTCCTTCGAAAATTTGTGGCTGTGTTCTTCGATGACATATTGATTTACAACCGTACCATGGAAGAGCATTGGCACCATTTAAAATCAGTACTCACCACATTGAAGAACAATCAATTTTATGTCAAAAGGAGTAAATGTTCTTTTGCACAGCAAGCGGTGGAGTACCTTGGCCATGTGGTGTCGGCATCAGGAGTTCACATGGATAGCTCTAAGGTTAAAGCAATGGCAGATTGGCCAATTCCTAAGAATATCAAGCAGTTAAGGGGATTTTTGGGGCTCACTGGATATTATAGAAGATTTGTGAGAAACTATGCAGCAGTTGCATCTCCCCTTACTGACTTGCTCAAGAAAGACTGTTTTATGTGGTCCACTCATACCCAGGAAGCATTTCAACAGCTCAAACAAGCTATGATTTCAGCACCACTCTTGCTTCTTCCCAATTTTGATCAGGACTTCATCATTGAAACAGATGCTTCTGATTTGGGAGTAGGGGCAGTGTTACTCCAAAAAGAACAGCCAATCTCTTACTTTAGTAAGAAGCTGTCCCTGAGAATGCAAAGATCATCGGCTTATGTAAGAGAGTTATATGCAATAACCGAAGCTGTTAAGAAGTGGAGACAATACTTGCTTGGAAGGAAGTTCATCATCCGAACTGATCAAAAAAGCCTTCAAGCACTATTGGATCAGGTGATACAAACACCAGAACAGCAATACTATTTGGCTAAGTTGCTGGGATTTCAATATTCTATAGTATACAAACCAGGCAAAGATAACCGAGTTGCAGATGCATTATCTAGGCAGCCTGCTATTTTTTCTTTGCATACACTTTCCATGGTGCAGTTTGACATCTCGGATGCGTTACGAAAGGAGAATAAGGAGTCCAGCTATTTTTTGCAGCTTTATCAGGAGCTTACTTTACAACCACAGTCCGATATGGAGGTTAGAGATGGTCTGTTACTTAAAAAAAAGAAGCTGCTACTTGATCCGGATTCTCCTATAGTTCAGCAAATTCTCCAAGAGACACACTCTACTCCAATTAGGGGTCATCATGGTATCCAGAAAACGATTGCAAGGACTACAGCTACCTTCATCTGGCCAGGCTTGCATACAGATGTTAAGAGGTTTGTAAATCAATGTTTAATATGTCAACAATCTAAGTATTCTACTCAATCTCCTGCTGGACTGATACAGCCTATTCCAATACCAGACCGGATTTGGGAAGATTTGACTATGGATTTTATTATTGGTCTACCCAATTCTAATGGTTATACAACCGTCTTGGTGGTAGTAGATAGGCTGTCGAAATATGCTCATTTTGGAGCCTTATCTAACAGATTTAATGCTTCCAAAGTGGCAATGTTATTTTCTCAAATGATTTGCAAGTTGCATGGTTTTCCACGATCTTTAATCTCTGACCGTGATCCAATTTTCTTAAGTAAATTTTGGACAGAACTCTTCAAACTTAGTGGTACAATATTGAAGAGAACTACTGCATATCATCCTCAATCCGATGGCCAATCGGAGGTGGTGAACAGAACTCTCGAACAATACTTGAGGTGCTTTGTGGCTGACTATCCGCGAAATTGGTTTAATTTCCTACATTGGGCAGAGTTTAGCTATAACACAGCCTTTCATATGGCTGCGGGCATGTCTCCTTTCAAAGTTGTGTATGGTCGAGACCCTCCTTCTATGTTGGATTACCTTCCTTCTTCAGCTTCATCACAGGAAGTTGATCAACTACTATGCACTAGACAAGAGGTTTTACTATCATTAAAACACAATTTGTTACAGGCTCAACAGAACATGCAGAAACAGGCCAACAAGCATCGCAGAGACATCAGTTATAAGGTGGGAGACTTGGTTTGGGTGAGACTTCAGCCATATCGCCAAACTTCAGTAGCGAACAGGATGTCCAACAAACTTTCCAGAAGATATTTTGGCCCTTTTGCAATTATTAAGCGTGTTGGTCAAGTGGCTTATCAGTTAGACCTTCCATACACAGCTAAGGTGCATAACATTTTTCATATTTCCTTGTTAAAACCATTCCAAGGAGATGCCATGACTCCACCATTTCCACTGCCAGAGGTGTTTATTGGTGGCCATCCTATTTTGGAACCACTACGAATACTCCAGCGTCGAATGTTGACAGAAACCGGCAATCAGTGTGACCAAGTTCAGGTTTTATGGGCTGGTATGCCTCACGAAATATTGACTTGGGAGGATTGGGAACAATTCCACCAGGAGTATCCCCATCTCAACCTTGAGGACAAGGTTGTTTGTGAACAGGAGGGTATTGATATGAAGACAGACCGAGAGGTGGTAGATAATGCAGACCAAGAGGAGGATACAAAGGTTGAAAGGCCAAAAAGAATTAGAAAAGTGCCTTTAAGATACCAAACGACAATTAGTTAGTTAAGTAGTTGAAAATTAGTTGTGTTGGTTAGAATACCAACCGTGATGTAATAAGTAAGTGAATGAACCCTTGTGTATAAAAGGGGTTGGAATTGTAAGTGAAAGACATCTTTGATGAATAACAGAATTATCTTTTTCGCATCCCTCATTTCTTCTCATACTCTCTCCTTCTTTCTTAGTGTTCTTCTTGGATAGGGACCCAAAACCTATCATAAAGAGATGAGAAATATGCATATTTATAAGCAAGATGGATCAATTAACCCGATTTCTCGTCTTAAGTTGGTGAAAACATCCTTTGAGAGAGGTTTGGTAAAAATGTCCGCCAATTGCATGGAGGATTCAACATGTTCCAAAACACAGTCACCATTTTGTACATGATCTCTTATAAAGTGATGACGAATATCAATATGTTTAGTTCTTGAGTGCATGATGGGATTTTTGGTTATGTTGATGGCACTAGTGTTGTCACACCTAATAGGGATATGATCAAGATCAAGACCAAAGTCCTTAAGTTGTTGCTTCATCCAAATAATTTGTGCACAACAACTACCGGCTGCCACATATTCTGCTTCGGCTGTGGACAGTGCGACACTATTTTGTTTCTTGCTATGCCAAGAAACTAGTGAACAACCAAGAAAGTGGCAGGTGCCACTTGTGCTTTTCCTATCCAATTTGCAACCGGCAAAGTCGGAATCGGAATAACCTATAAGCTCACATGGAGCTCCCTTTGGGTACCATAGTCCCACTTGAGTAGTGCCTATAAGATATCTCAAAATCCTTTTTACGGCACTTAAGTGTGATTCTTTAGGATTGGCTTGAAATCTAGCACACATGCATACACTAAACATAATGTCCGGTCTACTTGCGGTTAAGTAAAGAAGTGAGCCAATCATACCTCGATATCGAGTGATTTCAACAGGCTTACCTCCTTCATCCTTGTCTAATGCACATGATGTGCTCATAGGAGTGTCAATCGCTTTTGAACTTTCCATACCAAATTTCTTGAGCAATTCCTTACAATATTTGCCTTGATTGATGAAGATTCCATCTTTCGCTTGTTTGATTTGAAGACCAAGGAAGAAGTTGAGCTCACCCATCATGGACATCTCAAATTCACTTTTCATGGTGTTAGCAAATTCTTCACAAAGTTTAATGTTAGATGCACCAAATATAATATCATCAACATATATTTGAACCAGTAAAATATGATCATTTTTCCTTTTTATGAAAAGTGTTGTATCAACCTTTCCTCTTTCAAAGCCTTGTTCTAAAAGGAATTTGCTTAACCTTTCATACCAAGCTCTTGGAGCTTGCTTTAAGCCATATAAAGCCTTTTAAAGTTTAAAAACGTGGTTAGGCAAGTCATGATTTTCAAAACCGGGTGGTTGATCAACATAAACTTCTTGGATATATCCATTTAAAAAAGCACTTTTAACATCCATTTGAAATAGTTTGAAGTCCATCATACATGCAAATGCAAGCAATAATCTAATGGCTTCTAATCTAGCAACGGGAGCATATGTTTCATCGAAATCAATTCCTTCTTCTTGATTGTATCCTTTAGCAACAAGCCTAGCTTTGTTTCTGGTGATTATACCATTTTCATCTAGCTTGTTCCTAAATACCCATTTAGTGCCAATTATTGAGTGATCATTAGGTCTTGGTACAAGTTCCCAGACTTGGTTTCTTTCAAATTGATTTAATTCTTCTTGCATTGCCAAGAACCAATGTTCATCAATGATTGCTTCATCAATGGTTCTAGGTTCGATTTGAGAAACAAATGCTAAATGATTACAAATGTTTCTAATGGAGTTTCTAGTAGTTACCCTTTTTGACATGTCACCTATTACTGCATCAATGGGGTGATCTTTTGCCGATCTCCAATCTTTTGGAAGATCACATTCATTTTTGTTGACTTGAGAGGTTCCTTTATTTTGATTTTGCTCCTTCTCTTTGTGTTCATCCTCTTGCCTTTTGTCATTTAAATTCATGTTGCCCAAGATTTCTACAAAATCATCATCACAATTTTCTTTTCTTGACAATGAAGGGTTAGTTTCATCAAATATCACATGAATTGATTCTTCAAGTACCATAGTTCTTTTGTTATAGATTCTAAATGCTTTACTTGTGAGTGAATATCCTAGAAATATACCTTCATCGGATTTTGAATCAAATTTGCCAAGGTTATCCTTTCCATTATTCAAAACAAAACATTTGCAACCAAAAATATGAAAGTGTGAAATATTTGGTTTTCTTCCTTTGTAAAGTTCATAGGGGGTTTTCTTTAAAATGGGTCTAATTAAAGCACGGTTCATTACATAGCAAGCGGTGCTCACGGCATCCGCCCAAAAGTATTTTGGAAGATTATTTTCATTTATCATTGTCCTTGCAAGCTCTTGCAAGACACGATTTTTCCTTTCTACGACTCCATTTTGTTGTGGAGTCCTAGGGGTGGAAAAATTGTGTTGAATTCCATTTTCATCACAAAATATTTCAAAGTCTTGATTTTGAAATTCTCCCCCATGATCACTACGAATTGAAACAATGTTCAAAGATTTATCGTTTTGAATAAACTTGGCAAGTTTTCTAAATGCTTGAAAAGCTTCGCTTTTATGAGCAAGAAACAATGTCCATGTAAAGCGGGAAAAATCATCCACAATGACGAATGCATAGTAGTTGCCACCAAAGCTCATTATTTGTGTGGGCCCAAAAAGATCCATGTGTAAAAGTTGCAAGGGCCTAGTAGTTGAGACAACATCTTTGGATTTGAAAGAGGCCTTTACTTGCTTTCCCATTACACATGCATCACATAACTTGTCATTTTGAAATTTAAGCTTTGGAAGACCAATTACTAAGTCTTTAGAGATCAACTTATTTAAGTGACTCATGCCAATGTGTGCAATTCTTTTGTGCCATAACCATGAATCATTTTCCTTACTAACCAAGCAACTATCGTCATTTGAAGGAATACCATCTAAGTCAATCATATAGATATTATCCACTCTATAGCCTTTAAACTTAACTTGCCCATCATTTAAATTTTCAATTTTGCAATATTTAGAATCAAAAACTATTTTAAAATCTTTGTCACACAATTGACTAATACTAAGCAAGTTATGTCTAAGACCATCAACAAGCAAGACATTTTCTATACAAGTTGATGAGGAGTTACCGACTTTCCCAATGCCAAGGATCTTTCCTTTGTTATTGTCTCCATAAGATACATGTCCATGATCCTTCCTTGTAATTGAAAGAAATTTAGTGATGTCTCCTGTCATATGTCTTGAGCAACCGCTATCCAATACCCATTTAGATGAAGCACTTCTCAGACACACCTATAAAACATATTCAACATTTGATCTTAGGTACCCAAATTTGTTTGGGTCCTTGGGTGTTAGTCATGGGTCTAGTTCCTTTAGGAACCCACACTTTCTTTTGACCATTAATTCCATTCTTTCTAATCTTACATGTTGATGCACTATGTCCTTTTCCACCACAATGATAGCATTTAATGAAGGGACTACTAGTCATGTAAGATGGTGATATGAAGAAGTTCTTATAGGATTTTTCTTGTATGTTAGTATCGAATCCTAAGCCGGATTTGTTAAACATGCATCTTTGTTTTCCAAGCAATGCATTTAAGTTGTCTCTACCACATGTAAACTTGCTTAGCACATTGTTTAAGTCATCAATTTCATTTGTTAGCTTTTCACATGAAGCACATGATGATGATGATGCATGATCATTTAAAGATAAACATTTAATGCAATTTGCGCTAGCATCAATCAATTTAAGTGTGTCATTTTCATCTTTTAAATCTTTTACTTCTTTGTTTGAGCATGCAATTTGTTTTTCTAAGGAAATAATGGTTTTTCTCATTTCTCTAAGAGATTTAACATGCTCTAAAGATTCACTATGTAGTTCATCAAATAAATTTTGCAATTCATCATATGAAGGAGATATAGAAGAGCAAGTGGAGTTTACCTCGGATTCCGATTCATTGCCATCTTCAATTGTCATGAAACACATATGTTTCATTCCTTTGCTTAAATCCTTTGAGGCTTTAGAGTCTTGTAAGAAACATACATTTGCTTCTTCATTGCTTGAATCATCGGATGAGCTTGAATCTTCATCCCAAGCCGCATAAGCCTTCTTTTTGTAATTTTTCTTATCCTTGAATTGATTCTTTTCACTCTTTTCTTTCTTTTGAAGCTTAGGGCAGTCGGCTTTAAAATGTCCGGTTTTTCCACATTCATAACATGTATGAGGAGGTTGAGAGGCTCCTTCATCCTTGAATCTTCTCCTTGGAGGAAATGGGGGTCTTCTTTGAAAATTCTTCTTCTTAAAGAATTTCCCATACTTTTTTACAAAGAAACTCATTTCATCTTCATCTAATTCATCTTCCGATGGCTCCTTTTCTTTTTCCTCCTCCACTTGAGATTTGGAGCTAGTGGCTTGCAAAGCTAATCCTTTGCTTTTCTTTTTGACTTGCTCCTTCAGAGTTAGTCTTGCCAATTCTAACTCATGCTCTTGAAGCTTCCCAAAGAGTGTAGCAATGGACATGCTTTTTAAATCTTTTGATTCACAAATAGCCGTCACCTTGGGTTGCCAATCCCTATTCAAGCTTCTCAAGACTTTAGTCACCATTTGAAAATTATTGTATGAAGCTCCTAATGCATCCAAATGAGTAACAATATGGGTTAGTCTCTTTTGCATGCTATGAATAGTTTCACCATCATTCATTTCAAATAATTCAAATTCTCTAGTTAATCCAAGAATTTTTGAGACTTTAACTTCACTAGTTCCTTCATGTGTTACCTCAAGCACATCCCACATTTCTTTTGCGGTTTTGCAAGAGGCTACACGAAAATATTCATCTCTACCTAAAGCATTGGTAATCAAATTTCTAGCCTTAGCATTCCAATTAGCTTCTTTACTTTCTTCCTCCGAAAATTCCTTTAGAGTCTTTGGAACATCGTTGTTGCTTTCATCCTTTTTTGTGGGAGCTGTATATCCCTCATCAACAATGTTCCAAATTTTTAAATCAATAGACTCAAGAAAAATTTGCATTCTACTTTTCCAATAAGCATAATCGGTGCCATTAAAGAAAGGAGGTCTTGAAGTTGAGGTTCCCTCAAGAGGCATATCATTGTTCAAAGAGGCCATCTTTACTCTTGAAGCGGTTAAGCTCTTTATACAAGAGTCCAAGCTCTGATACCACTTGTTGGACAAGTGGCCTCAAACTCAAGAGGGGGGGTGAATTGAGTTTTAAAAATATTTCTAATAAAATGCCTCACTTCCTATGTGAAAATTAATTTTCTTAAGATAAAGTAGTATGATAAAAGCAAAGCTTAGAAAATGAAGATTCACACAAAAGAATGGTATATAAAGAGGAGAAAAAGATAAGCTTAAGTAGTTAGAATAATGCTAATATAAAGAGATAGAGAGTTAGAGAGAATGCAAACACTGTTTATCCTGGTTCGGTCACTACCACCGTGACCTACGTCCAGCCCGTTCAACTTTCCACTAATTATCAAGCTTCAAGGGTGCTTGAAAAACCACTACAACCTTCAAGAAAATTAATTCTTGGAACCTTCACACTTCCACTCACTTACTTAGGTTATGAGCAACCTCTCACTAGGGTCTCACTACCCTTTACACACAAGAATAGATTGAGAGTGTTTAGAAAAGGATTTGTACTCTTGAAGTACAGATTATACAAGTTGAAGCTTATAGGTATTGATCAATGACACAAGATTGAAGCTCAAAGGTGATTTATGATCAAGATGATGAATAGTAAGCAAATGATATGAAATAAAGCAAGAATAATGATTAGGAAAGGTGTCCCATCAATGTGAATAGTGATCACTATTTATAGAGGCCCCCCATGACCCTTAGAACACTCATTTTCGCAAAACTAGCCGTTTATAGCCGTTGGACTGCTTTCTGTCCAGCAAGTATTCGAATACTTTTCGTGTGGTATTCGAATACTTCATTTATAGCCGTTGGACTGCTTTCTGTCCAGTAAGTATTCGAATACTTTAGGAAAGTATTCGAATACTTTAGGAAAGTATTCGAATACTTTAACTGGTATTCGAATACTTTACTTAAAGTATTCGAATACTTTGTTCTGAACTTAAGTATTCGAATACATATAAAGTAGTATTCGAATACTTTCTCTGATTATGCAGTTTTATGAGTTGTAAAGTATTCCTTTTAGTTTCTAATCACTTTTAATGTATTTCCTTGACTTGTATAAAATGTTTTGAGTGTCAAGGATCTTTTTCATAATAATCAATGTTTTTAAATAATTGATGACATGGATAATGCATGCATGGATTTAAATATCCTTTGAGCTCATTTATGCATCATTAATCAATCTACCTTTACATTTTGGATTCTAAGTTCTCAGGAGCATGTTGTGATCAAGATCTTGAGTGATTCGCTCTTGTTGACTTGTTTGAATTGCTTTCTTTGACTTTTGATTGTTGTGAGTTGTGATAACTCAAGTGTTGCTTCTATTGCTTGTTTGTAATCATCAAAACTCTTGTATGAATGTACTTTTCATTTTAAGCGCATTGGTTTCACACACCTGTCAACAACAGAATGTACTTGATCTCCGTAAAGAAGCGAGAAAGCTTGGGTGTAAACCTTTCAATATTCCTATTGAGCAGAATCACAAACTGGGGAATGAAGAGGATAGTCCTTCAGTTGACAAATGCCAGTACCAACAAATGGTGAGAAGATTGATATATCTAGCTCATCCTAGACCTGATCTAACGTATGTAGTTAACATTTTTAGCCGATTCATTCATGACCGAAGGGAAAAATACTTGCACGTAGTAGACAATATTCTCCAGTACCTTAAGGCCTCTTTGGGCAAATGATTGTTATTCCGGAGTGGGGAAAATCTATCCCTAGACGTTTATATTAACATTGATTATGTTGGGTTTGCGATTTATCGACAATATACCGCGGGCTATTGTATGTTTTTTTATGGAAACCTATTACCATAAGGAGTAAAAAGCAAAATTTAGTTGTTAGGTTAAATGCAGAGGTAGAATTTCCAGCCATGGACAAGGTATTTATAGATTGTTAAGGTTGTTAAGGTTGAAAATCATTCTGGATGACTCCAAAGTGAGATATAAAGGGCCCTTGAAACTATTGTGTGATAACAAGTCAGTTATTTGTATAGCTCACAATCTTTGGTCAATTAGCTAATGTCTTGACTAAAGGGTTCCCACCGATAGATATTGTAAACAACCAATTCAACCCAAAAGCTTAAGCTGTTGGGTGAGGCTACATTAATGGTTTTATATATCTCAACACGCCCCCTCACACGAGAGCCCACTGGGCTTGAAGGGTGGACAATGCAGAGACCCTACCTGTGCGAACAAAGAAATTCCACTTGAAAGAAAGTGGGGAACAACGAGGATCGAACCCGGGACACGAGGCTCTGATATCATGTAAACAACCAATTCAACCCAAAAGCTTAAGCTGTTGTGTGAGGCTACATTAATGGTTTTATATATCTCAACAGATATCAAGAACTAACTAGCAAGCTAAGAATGATAAATATCCATTCCTCAGCTTGAGGGAAAGTGTTGTAAATAATTTCAATTATTTTATTTTATAGTTTTAGTTTTTAGGTTTATTCACCTTGGCCTATTAGGCCTGTTTGTCTTTATAAATAGTGTAACCCTTGTACATGTTTTTCTAAGAATTAATATCGTTCAGTTTCCTCCTTTCAAGTGTATGTTTCCTTTTGACCAAGAACATAACTTAAAGCAGTTAAATATTAATTTTTTGATTGTCATTTGTTGGAAATGAAATTTAAGTGAGTGGAAAGTCCCACAATGATTAGAAATGGACCAAGTGACGACTATAAGTGGAAAAAACCCATGAACTCTTTGTGTTAAGGTTTTGGGTTGAGATGTGGTATCAACCCACTTATTGTGATATGTCATTTGGCCCATTTGTGGAGATATTCCTTTCAAAGGGTTTTGGTGCTCCCCAGTACCATTCTAATTATGGTATCGGGGCCTCTGCGACCAATTGGTCACGAATTCGATCATTCTGCCCCCATTCTATGAATAAATAAATATTGTGGAGTTTTTAGCACAGGTAGATGGTTATGTGGATTGCTCACTTGTAAAGCCCAATAGGCTGTTGAGTGAGTGCGTGTTAGATAAATATAATATAAAATCATTAATGTGTTCTTCACCTTTTGGGTTGAATTGGTTGTTTTGAACCAATATTAATTATCAAATAAAATCTATTATTGATTAAATCCATATGAATTTTTCGGGTCTGAAACATAACTTTTCTTTTGCAGTGGCTTGCCTACTGGACTCAACTGTCTCCAGAAGAATTTTCCTTGCAATAGTGGTTCCGGAAGATGTAAGTTTGACTTTAAGCTAGTTTGTGATATGAGGCACTAAAGTTAAGAACAAAGGCTAATCTCAAATAAATAGTTTTTATTATTGTTGATATTATAATTGTAAACCAAATTTTGAACTCCAATGAGGCAATTTTTTATGTCCTTTTACTGTCATGAAACTGCCGCAAATATCTTTTTGAGATCTCCCCATTAGTTTTGTTTACACAACTTACAAGAATGCTCTATTTTAATCATGTTGAAAAAAAAAGAAAGAAAAAACAAAGGAAACATCACACTGAGAAAAAGAGCTATATTTGACTAACTATTTAAGTTGCCTCAATACATAAGCTGATCCTTTACCCTAATAATATGACTACTTAGAGACACAAATACCCTTTAATTTGGGTGCACTACAAGTAACTAGTTACTTCCCATAAGATTTTCGTAATTACTTAATACTATATTATATTTCTTAATAACTCATTTGCCTATATTTTCTTTTTACTTCTTTTGTACATATGTATAGGTGTATATAACTATACTGTTTCATGAGTGCTAGAATTATAATAGGAACTGGTATTAGTGCTGAAAATAAGATAGAAATCTCGGAGGAGATCTCCTTTACAAGGAAAAATTACTGCTCAACAACGGAAACACAACTACTGGAATAGAAGAATGCAGTTAAGACTTGGAGCTGGAACAAAGACTCTGCCCTCCCTTGTCTAAGCCACCAAACCTGTGTTCAAAATTTGGTTATGCCGCTCCACTATTTCCAATATCCTTCTTATTCATGTTTTCTTCCGTCTCCTTTCATTGCACAATTCCCCTCTCCATTACCTTACTGCCACGTTATGCTCTCTCCCTAATGTGTCCTCCTTACTCCTAGCAGCATTCCTATTTCTCTTCATAAAAATGTATAATTTCCCTTGGCCAGGCCTCTCCAACCCACTCTCCTTTTTTTCTTCTCTTATACAGGGCTCAAAGGCCCATCAAATTATTTTCAGCTATTGTGAGAAATCTTTTCAAAATCATCTTGTTACCTTCATGTCATTCTTTTCAATAAATCTAACCCTTATGGTTGTCATTCTTTCTACAAGATAAAGATTATAAAGTTGCTTCAATCCATTGTCCTTACTCATCACTGCCTCTGCCTCCAGGCCTACCACTAACTTATTTTTTCTTAATGAATTTTATCCTTGACATTCGTTTGACATGTATAAATAAACTTCGTAGACCTTGGCAAACAGATTCTTACAACTTTTGTTGGACTCAGTTCTGAATCTGATTTTGAAATTATTTCGCAATATCTTAATGACTGAAAAAAAGAGGGCGAGCCCTGGAGCAGTGGTAAAGTTGTTTCTTTTTGACTAAAATATAACCGGATCGAATCCGGGAAACAATCTCTCTGCAAATATGCAAGGGTCAGACTGCTTACAAGAATTGCACTCACCCTTACCCTCGTTAGTTGGGATTTAAAGGGGAGTGGTTTTTTTTTTTTTTTTTTTTGGGTAAACAGAGTGGTTTTTTTTTTTTTTAATTAATGACTAATGGTGGCTACTGGCTACTAAATACTAATTCAGCGGTAGTATATAGCAAGACTCCTCTGTTGATGCTTTTCAATGTGAAATCAGACAATCAGTATGACCTGTGAAGGATTACTGGGTATTATTCACTCCGGGGTATAAGAATACTGTCTGCAATTGCATTAAAGGCAGAGGTGAATAATAATATTTAATTCCAGTGGTCAAATCAATCCTATGTATTAGGCACTAATTTAGCATCCCTGAATATTGGATTACAATGAGTGAAGGAACTCTGCCTTCCCTTTTGTTGTACATGTTAAAAAAAAATCTTTCAGGTTTTATTGAAGATAAATTTGTGAGTTAAAACACCTTCTTTTCACTCATATTTATCATCTCTTATCTATGATTCTATGCAGATTCTGACTTTGCAATCAAGTGCGGTGGTCCCCAAATTAGATCCACAGATGGAATTGTGTATGAAAAGGACAATGAGACACTTGGTCCTGCTACATACTTTGTTACTGATACAAGTAGATGGGCTGTTAGTAATGTTGGATTATCTACTGGGAACAACAATCCTCTATTCACAAGTTTTGTGTCTAATCAGTTCACTGGTACTGTGAACTCTGAGCTCTTCCAAACAGCACGGCTCTCTCCTTCATCATTAAGATATTATGGCCTGGGGCTGGAAAATGGATTTTACAACATCACCCTCCAATTTGCCGAAACAGCTATTCTGGATACTGCCACCACATGGAAAAGCCTCGGGAGACGAGTCTTTGATATTTATATCCAGGTACTTATGTCTTTTTACTTGGCAATCATAATGGTGGTTCTTGATACCCATAGTTAGACAGACATCCAATATCTTAAACGGGCTATGCAACAATCTAACATTATATTTAGACAATTTATGTAAGTTGTCACTGAGTTTATGTTTAACCCCAACTCTCTGGCTAAGGGTTAGTAGTTTAACATTGTAAAGCTGAATCTTTTTAGGCTTATTTTCTTTCTTATTTTTGGGTATGAATTATAATATTTCAACACAATTACCGAAGTTTTAAATATTATTTCCTGTTGAAATATATAAAACCATTAAAAAGCCCTCACCCACCAGCTTAAGCTTTTGGGTTGAATTGGTTCTTTACATGGTATCAGAGCCTCGGTATGCCGGGTTCGATCCTCACCGCCTCCCGATTTCTTTCTAGTGGAATTTCTTTCTTCGCACAGGTAAGTGGGCCTGTGCATTGTCCACCCTTCAAGCTCAATGGGTTTTCGTGTGAGGGGGCGTGTTGAAATATATAAAACCATTAAAAGTCCTCACCCACCAGCTTAAGCTTTTGGGTTGAATTGGTTCTTTACATTTCCTAAAAAAAACTTTTTAATCATTATAGTTAGAATAATCATTAGCTTTAATTTAATTATTCAACTAATTAAATTCTAAATGGCATCTGACTGCTAATTTTTATAGTATAGTGTGTTTGTCATGCATACTTGGAGCATTTTTGTAATAGTAATAGCTTAAGATTTTTTGTCAAGTTACAATCCTATATCATATACGACCAATTCGTCCTAGAAATAGGGTGTCTTTGAAACTTTTTTGGTTTTTTTTTTCAGTTTTGGAAGTTTCAGGTGATGAGAGAATGCTGCATAGTATATATGATGACCTTGAAATTGTAAATGAAAATTTTAAAAATATCATGATTTGGTTGTTGTTGATGATTATTCAAGGTCTTGGCTATATACAATACCATTGGTACTAACAATAATAAAGTATTCTTAAGATTAGATGGATTTTAGGAATACATAAGGAGTTTTTAATGCATTATATTACGCTTGAACTCTTGCAATGTCCATATTCGTTTAGATTTTTTCCCTTAATTATCTTATTATTCCATGTCTTTATCTTGTCTGTTATCCCAATCAAATTCGTAGAGTCAAATGATTTTCGGAGTTTAATATTTTGAATCCACACTGAGTCTTTATTCCGGGGCAAATAAACGAATGTTTGAAACCCGCTCTTTTCTTGTCTTTTCTTCTAGCTTCATTTTCTTTTTCTTTTTCTCATTTTCTTTTTGTTCTTTTGAATATTCCAGGGGACTCGTGTTTTGAAGGATTTTGACATACAAAGGGAGGCTGGAGGCATCTCTTACAGAGCTGTCCAAAAGCAATTTAGGTTTGAAGTATCTGAAAACTATCTTGAGATCCATCTCTTCTGGGCTGGAAAAGGGACTTGCTGCATTCCAAGTCAAGGTACTTATGGGCCCTTGATTCAAGCCATCAGTGCTATCCCAGGTAAAACTTAGAACAATTATGCAGTTCAGACTTCGGATGCTTAATTACTGACTTTTCACAATGTATAATCTTTTGTCTGAAAAAATATTCAAAACTTGTATTTTTGATAGTGTCGTTGTGTTGTATAGATTTCATACCTACTGTCAGTAACCAATCTCCAAGCAGTAAGAAGAATCGAGCTGGTCTAATTGTTGGAATTGTTGTTGGTGTTGGCGTTGTAAGCTTTGTAGCAATTTTTGCAATTTTCTATATCAATCAGAGAAGAAAACGCCACAATGATGATGAAGGTAAAAAAATTGTGTTAATATATTTCATTTTCCTGTATATTCGTAAATGCTATTCTAGATTATAAGCAGTACATCTATTGTGTGGTGATATATTTTAAGATCTAGTGGAACATACTTTATTTATGTTTTCAGCAACAGCAGGACAAATTTTCTCTTTCAGCACAACATATTCTCTATGTTTGGGTTTCTGTATCTTAACATAACCAGAAGATAGAAATAAGAAATGATTGTACTCCTCATAAAAATCCAACATTATAGACAACACTTGTGCATTTGGCCTATCTGGTTTTTTATCTTAATCTAAAACTTTATGTACAAAATGGAGAATGCAAGTTTTGCACCTGGATTAAGTAGAAAATCAAACATCATCACCAACTTCAATAATTTAAGTTTCTGCTCATCCAACCTTATCATTGTTCATGTTTGATTTTGCAGAGCTTTTAGGTATTGATACAAAGCCATACACTTTCAGCTATTCTGAGTTAAAGAATGCTACAAATGACTTCAATCTTGACAATAAACTTGGAGAGGGAGGTTTTGGACCTGTTTATAAGGTGAGCATTCTGGCCCTGAATTGGAGATAACAGTCATATGCCACTCCATAAAAGGTTATTGTTGTAAATAATTGTATTGTAATTATTTATTTTTATTTATTTTTCATTCTAGAATCTTCTTTGGGCTTAGCCCAATAGGTCATTCAGCTTCTATAAATAGAGATAGCTTTTATACATTTGTAATTATCAATTTTCATATAATACAATCCTACTTTTCAAGTAGGTATCAAAGCTCTCGATCCTGAGGGCTCTGCTTCTGCAACTGCCGCCTTTAAAGCGGAATCCTATTTGTTAACCTCTCGCTGCCACCGGAAAATTTTTCCAGGGACCTTTTGGACCAAGAGGACCACTGTTTGACTCCGTTTTTCCAGATCTATCAATCTACGGACGTTTCCAGCAGTGGTTCTTTGATCTCGTCATAAAAATCGGATCTTTTTGGCCACTCGTGCCTCCTTTGATCAGATCTGATATTTTTTTGCTGTTTGGGACGTTCAGAGACCTCTACTTGTCATAAAAATTGGATCTTTTTGGCCACTAGTGCCTCCTTTGATCAGATCTGATTTTTTTGTTGTTGTTTGGGACGTTCAGAGGCTTCTACAACATTGTATGGTTGCGCGTTTGTGTGTTTTTGTAAAGAACCTTGGGATACACTACCCCAAAATCTAGCTCAAAGGCTGGGAGTGCTCAAGGCCTTATAAACTCCACATTAGTTGTTCATCCAACCAATGTAGGATATCTCTACACGCCCCCTCACACAAGAGCCCATTGGGCTTGAAGAGTGGATGATGCAATAGGCCAACCTACCTGTGCTGAGTCCACAAGAGAAAGTGGGGGACGGCGAGGCTCTGATACCATGTAAAGAACCTTGGGATACACCACCCCAAAAGCTAGCTCAAAGGGTGGGAGTGCCCAAGGCCTTATAAACTCCACATTAGTTGTTCATCCAACCAATGTGGGACTTTATATCTCAACAGTTTTCCCCTCAAATTGCAGATATTTTGGCCTTTTCTAGTTCCTCTTTTTGCAGATCAAATAATCTTGCTTCAGTTTGGACTTAAACTTTAAGTTGTTCTGCTATTTGGGCTCTCTGGAGACTCTTGTTGACTTCATTGATAATTATCCACTTCTTTTGGGTTGTTCTCTTTGATCTGTTTTATTTGTCCATGGGACGTTGGTGCACCTATTGAGTGTTGGACACACAAGAGACATGCATTTTCGCTTTCATGGGAAGTGTGATAATGTTACTCCATATGTGAATATTCGGCAAGGGGAGTTGGAGAAGCTTAAGGCCGCTATTGATAATTTGCGTAAACCGTCTGACAATTCTTTGATCTTGTCTGGTAAGAACTCATGTTCTACATCTCTTCTTGCTTCTTGCACTGATTTTAAAACCTCATGGATTTTGTATTATGGTGCAACTAATCATATGACTTGTCTTGCTAAGTCTTTTCTTTCTTATCATCCTACTGTTGGTAGTCATACTATATCCGTAGCCGATGGATCCCATAAATCAGTTATTGGTTCTGGTAACATTCAAATTCAACCTTCCTTGTTTCTTAAAAATGTTCTTTATGTTCCTCAGCTTTCCACTAATCTTATCTCCACTCAAAAGCTTACAACTGATTTGAATTGTTCTATCACCTTTTTCCCTTCTCATTATGTTATTCAGGATCTTACCACAAGAAAGACAATTGGAGTTGCTGAGAAGCAGAGTGGGTTGTATTATCTCCTTCCAGAACATGCTCCAATGATACCAAAAACCAACTATTGATGACACATCATCCTTCTACGGCAGAGTCTATGATTTGGCTCCATCACAAGCGTCTGGGGCACCCACCATTTAGTCTATTGAAGTCAATGTTTCCTTCTCTGTTTCTAAAGCAGTCGGTTGAGACCTTTCACTGCAATGTTTGTGAATTTGCAAAACACCATCGAGTGTCCTTTCCTTCTGCTGCTATCAAAAGCATTGAACCTTTTTCTCTAATTCATTATGATATTTGGGGCCTTTCCAAAGTGCATAGTATTTTAGGTGCAAAGTGGTTTGTTTCTTTTATTGACGATTGTACTCGGGTGACATGGATATTCTTGATGAAAGAGAAGTTTAAAGTACCATAGATATTTAACCGATTTTATCACATGGTTGAGACTCAGTTTGGTAAGAATATTAAAATATTAAGATCTGATAATGGTACTGAGCACATCAACCAACGTCTGTCGCAATTCATTTCAGACAGAGGTATGATTCATGAGCTCACATGTGTTGATACCCCTCAACAAAACGGGGTTACTGAAAGAAAAAATTGTCACCTCCTTGAAGTCGCTAGAGCACTACTGTTCCAGATATCTGTTCCTAGTTCTTATTGGGGAGAAGCCGTGTTAGTTGCAGCCTTTTTTATCAATCGCTTACCTTCTCGGGTCCTTAACAATAACCGTCCAATTCATTCCATGACTTCCTTCTTTCCTTCTGTTCCCATTTTGCAGAGTCTTCGGCCATGAGTGTTTGGTTTTATTGTCTTTTTCCGTGTTCATAAACAACATCGCGGTAAATCGGATCCTAGGGCTCTTAAGTGTGTCTTCCTTGATTATGCCCTTGATAAAAAAGGCTACAAGTGTTATCATCTTCCAAGTCGAAATTTTTTTGTTTTTATGGTTGTCACCTTTCAAGAATCTGAGTCCTTTTTCCAGGGTCCTCATATTCAGGGGGAGAGCAGTTCTTCAGAAGACTCGTCCCCTTCCTTCTTTCAGTTTGGGTCGTCCTTATCTACTCCTACACCTCTCGCTCCTGTGTTTACTCCTGATGTGTCAGAACCTTCAAATACACCTGAGATACGAAAAGTTTTGAAACCTGAATTGGTATATCAAAGGAGGAAACAACCCATACTGCTTCACCAGCAACCTCAATCGTCTGAATCACTGTTAAGTCCTGAATCTCTTGTTTCTGAACATGATATTATTGTCTCTGATGACTTACCCATTTCTTCTGATATTTTACCCAGTGTCTCTGATGACTTACCCATTGCCTTAAGAAAAGGAAAAAGATCTTGCACCCTCTATCTCTTAATTTGTTTCTTCTATTAACCTTTCTATGCAACACAAAAGCTTTATGTCAGCACTAGATCCCATTTCCATCCCAAAATCAATGCACGAAGCATTAAAAGATAAGAATTGGGTTCAGGCCATCATGGCCATGTAAGAGGAGATGAATACCTTGGAGAAGAATAAAACATGGGAGGTTGTTGATAAACCCAATGCAAAGAAAGCAATAGGGTGCAGCTGGGTTTATGCCCTAAAGTACAATTAGTCGCCAAGGGTTACACTCAGACCTATGACATTGATTATGAAGAATCTTTTGCCCCATTTGCAAAGATGGATACTGTGAAAGCCTTGTTGTCCCTTGCTTCCCATCACGACTGGGATATAAATCAATTTGATGTGAAGAATGCTTTCCTTAATGGTGAATTAGAAGAAGTTTACATGGAATTCCCGCCTAGTTTTGACTCTATGGATGGAGAAAATAAAGTTTGTAGGTTAAAGAAGACCTTGTATGGATTGAAGCAGTCTCCTCGTGCTTGGTTTGGGAGGTTTACTAAGGTTATGATGACCTTCGAATACAAACAGAGTCAAGGTGACCACACACTTTTTTTTAAGCACTCCCAAGATAGGAAGCTTACTATGCTCCTTGTGTATGTTGATTATATTATTATAACAGGGGATGATATTGCGGAGAGACATGTTCTACAAGCACGATTAGCCTCTAAATTTGAGATTAAAGACCTTGGGAGATTGAAACATTTCCTAGGGATGGAGGTAGCTCATTCAAAGGAAGGAATTTTTATCAGTCAGAGGAAATATGTCCTAGATCTTCTTAAAGAAGCAGGAAAACTTGGTGTAAACCATCTAGTACTACTATTGAGAAGAATCACAAGATTGGTTATGAAGATGAGAGTCCTCCAGTTGATAAAGGACAATATTAGCGACTAGTTGGGAGACTGATATATTTGGCTCATACTAGACTAGACCTAGCTTATGCTTTTAGTATTTTGAGTCAATTCTTGCATAATCCAAAAGAAAAACACATGCAAGCAGTAGAGAGAATTTTTCAGTCCTTAAAGCCAATCCTGGTATAGATTGTTATTCCGGCGTGATGACAATCTCTCTTTAAAAGTTTATACTGATGCCGATTATGCTGGATTCGTGACTGACCGTCGATCTACTACTGGTTATTGTATGTTCCTTTGTGGTAACTTAGTGACATGGAGGAGTAAGAAACAAGATGTGGTTGCCAGATCAAGTGCAAAGGCTGAATTTCGAGCTATGGCTCAAAGTATTTGTGAATTATTATGGTTGAAGATTATACTTGATGATCTTAAAATAAGATATGAAGGACCTATGAAGCTATTTTGTGATAATAAGTCAGCCATTTGTATAGCTCATAATCCAGTTCAACATAATCGGACTAAGCATATTGAGATCGACCGTCATTTCATCAAGAGAAACTGGATAGTGGGTTGATCGCCACTCTATATATTCCTTCTGGGCGTCAATTAGCTGATATTCTGATGAACGACTTCCCTCAGATAGATTTCAAGAGCTTACTAGCAAGCTGAGAATGATAAATATCTATTCCTCAGCTTGAGGGGGAGTGTTGTATATAACTGTATTGTAATTATTTATTTTTAGTTATTTTTCATTCTAGAATTTTCTGAGCTTAGCCCAATAGGTTATTCAGCTTCTATAAATAGAGAACTCTTGTACATTTGTAATTATCAGTTTTCATATAATACAATCCTACTTTTCAATTTCTCTCTTTTCAGGTGTTATCAATACTGGTTCAAACAATACTTATAGCAATCAGTAGTCAGTGGTGGAGCCACTTACATTTGAGGGGAGCCTGAAATTCAAATTAAGAAAAAAATTAGTTTTTTGAAAAACTAATAGGCTTTTATACCCTGAAATATTAAAACCCCAACCCCCCCTTCCTCTTCCGAATTACCCCCTAAAGAATTCGTATTCCTTTAGTACTTCCAGTTCGTGATTCCTTTGGACCTACTAATATTTAGAATTCTAGCTTGTGTAACTAATTTCTTTGATAATTATAATCACAGAAGACAATTGTAGGTTTTTTTTTTAATTCAACTTATGATAGTTAATTATTGTTTAACTTTTATTTATATATGTCATAATGTTCTCAATTAATAAATTTATATTATAATTTATAATTACTAGTTAGTGCTTTTCCTAACCTCTAGGGCCTGGCTCCGCCATTGCTTGTAGTTGTATTTTGTTGATGAAAGTGATAAAGTATTATTCAATATTTCTAAATCCTTTCTTTATGAGAATTTCTATTTTCCTTTTTGTTCTTGTAGGGGACACTTAATGATGGAAGAATTATTGCCGTGAAACAACTATCCGTAGCATCCCATCAAGGAAAGAGCCAGTTCATAGCTGAGATTGCTACTATATCTGCTGTGCAACATCGTAATCTTGTCAAGTTATATGGATGTTGCATTGAAGGGAGCAAAAGACTTCTTGTCTATGAGTATCTAGAAAATAAGAGTCTTGATCAAGCATTATTTGGTATGAGAAAATGATATTTGTTCTCTTTTTGTGTGTCTAGCTAAGTTATCAAATGCGGATTACGGCATGTCGTGACCGACCCCAAAAAATGCTATAGCAATATAGCGGGTTGTGGTTGCAGAAATAGCGAGATATATGACAAAAAGAAGCATTTTTTAAAGGCAGAGATAGAAGAAGTGACAAAGAGAGACGCAGATAGACTAAAAATCTCTTTAAAATTTTTTGCTACACATTTAAATTTAGGACAAAATTGACATTTTGCCTTCTGATAGCAATATGTTCGCAAATGCGATCGCAATGGTCGCTATTGCGTTTTGGTGCGACGCGGCGCGATTTCTTGTGGTGAGGCACTGCAACACCCATACGACGCAGCTCGCGGCGCTATTGCAGTGCAATTAACTATGCTATTATGGCGCAATTAACTGCGCTATTGCGGCGCAATTAACTACTATGGTGTCTAGGCGTGTATATATTTCTCTTTTTAGCAATAGGTAGTCTTTCCGGAGCAGTCTGGGATAATGAGACATGGGGTTCATATTGGAATTGGGATTCAAAGGAAACCTGGGCTTTTATTATTTGGACCATATTTGCAATTTATTTACATACTAGAAAAAATAAAAAATTGGAAGGTGTAAATTCTTCGATAGTAGCCTCTATAGGTTTTCTTATAATTTGGATATGTTATTTTGGAATTAATCTATTAGGAATAGGATTATAGGACTACAAAGTATGGTTCATTTACATCTAGTTGAGTTAAAGAGAATAAAGAACCTGACAAATACAAATATCGAAAGCATATTATACACTTTAATCATTTCTCTTGTTTATAATTAAGGACAAATGTGGCTTGTTTGGGCAGGAAATTGTTTAACGCTCAATTGGTCCACACGCTATGATATCTGCTTGGGTGTTGCAAGAGGTTTAACTTACTTACATGAAGAATCACGACTCCGTATTGTACACCGAGATGTGAAGGCTAGTAATATACTGCTTGATCATGAGCTTGTCCCAAAAATATCTGATTTCGGGTTGGCCAAATTATATGATGATAAAAAGACCCATATAAGCACCCGGGTGGCTGGGACAATGTAAGTATTAAAACTTGATCATCTTGTATTAGTTTCATGATTTTTTCTTATTGAGATATATAGTTCCACATTAGTTGTATGAGCAACTAATGTGGAGTTTATATGTGGAGTTTACATTTCTATATCGTATTTGTTTATAGTTTAGTTACATATTTTTGTTTTGATTAACACTAAACTGTCAAAAAACTCAAAATTCTCATGCTGAAGTGGATATCTTGCACCGGAGTACGCCATGCGTGGACACCTTACAGAGAAAGCAGATGTATTTTCCTTTGGTGTTGTGGCTCTAGAGTTAGTTAGTGGGAGGCCTAATTCTGATTCTAGTTTGGAAGGAGAGAAGATGTATCTTCTAGAATGGGTATGCGTGCTGCCTTAATGTTATTATCCCTAGCATTTATCTTAATTATAGCTATGTTATGCATGTAAAATTATAAAATTCATTTTGGTGTTGCAAACAACGAGTTTGAATCTGATCTCATTAACTGTTACAAAAACATGGAAAATGTAATTTTATTTATTGGGCAACGTCTAAATAATTTCATACTGCATTTAATAGGATACTAGATGAGTCTCTTCCCCATTATAGTATTATTTTCTAAAATCTTCTAAGAAGGAATGTGTTATTAGCAGCAGATGCCAAGTTAGGAAAATTTATGTTAGAAGAGATAAAGACGAACCCAAAGAACAAATGGACCAGACATAATCAGTTAAAGTATTTCAATTAGTTTAAGTAGTTAGAATTAGTTAATGATAGCCGTTTGACCTCTAAGGCTTTGTTTGGGAGTTTAGAGGGGAGGGGAAGGAAGGGGATCCAAGGGGGAGGGAGGGGAAGGGAAGGAAGGAAATTGGAGGGTATTCCCTCCCCTTGTTTGGGAGTTAAAAAAATGGTAAGGGAGGAAAATGGAGGATCAATGAGACCCTTTTTAAAAAATTAATATAATTATTATATTTTAATGATTCTTATTTATGTAATTTTCATATTTTAATGCTAAGGGTAGATAAGTAATTCTTAATATTTTCCCCTTAAACCCCCCAATTTGGGGGAACTTTGATTTTAAGAAGAAGGAGGATTTTGGAGGGTTTATCAAAATTCCCCAATTCCCTTCCCCCATTTTTTTAAACTCTCAAACAAGGGAAGGGCTTACTAAATCCCTCCCCTCCCCTTTCTTCCCCTCCAAAAACCAACTCCCAAACAAATCCTAACTGAATGGTGAGAGGCAGGTTATAATAAGAGGAAGTGAGAGGATATCATGGGAGTTCAATTTTGGACCTTTAACTGAAGTCCTTCACATTTCACATAGGGGGAGGAGAAGTGGAACTGAGGATAGACTGGTTGGATAGTTTAGGAGATATAAGGGCCAATTTAATAGATCCCCACCGGAAAAAATACACTAATCTTAAAAAGCTTTATCTTGGTGAGCAACCTCCCTCAAGTCAGTAATGAAAGCACTACTGAATAAAGGTGGGGATTGTGTTTTGAATACGATGGGATATCTGGAAGAGTTGGACATAATGGTCATATCGAGAACGTATTTTGAACGTATCGAAAACGCCATGTCGGAGTCAGTGCTTATGGCCTTTTGTTGTTGCCTCTCCCCATTTTTCCCTTGGGCCTCTGTTGTACGTATTTGCCTATTTGGATCCTGTAACGACCCAATTATACACAGAAACATATGCTCCCAATGGCCACACCTACAATATGTGTTTGTTTTTAATTCTACAATATGTGTCCCTTTGTTTTTATTACTTTTATTACCACATAATTAGAATTTCCCTTTGTGATGAGATTGTTATTCACTAACAAACATTTACTGTTAAATAGGTGTGTGTTTGGAATGAAAAGTAGAAAAGATTATTGACTCATTTCTCCCTTGTGTCTCCTCTCTCTCTCTCTAAAACTCTTCTTCTTCTCTTTAATTTCTGTTCTGTAATTCTCTTTCCCTGTAGCTCTGCTACAGATCCACTTCCTCTTTCTCCTCTGGATCTGCCCCATTAAGCCCATTCCTCTTCTTCTTCCTTGTATATACTCTTGTGAAGGGTTCACCAGTGAGATCGTCTTGTTCTAATGACTTTCCCATATTAAACGTTCTTTATTGGGTAACTATATATAAATTGGGGTGTACATATAGAATCATCACTTCATTATCAATGGCAGGTTATTTGAAAATATATTTTTTCAATTATAAGGGATAATCTACCATGGGAACAACAGTTTTTTTTTTTTTTTTTTTTTTTTTTTTTTTTTCTAAATTATAAGAATTCAGGACAATCTTACTAGCATATGAAACTAATTTTCTTCTGAAAGTTAGTAGAATGTGGATGTATGCTGATTACAGTTGACTCGTGTTAATGCTGTTAAACTAAATTAGGATTTCCTCGTATTTGACACCTTCAATTTGTGCATTCAATATTCAAAACATTTATTTGTTTTAGCTTAATGTTATTGGTTGTTATTTTTATTTTTATTTTTTTCATTTTGTTTCTTAGGCTTGGCAGCTTCATGAAAACAACTGCGTAACTGATCTGGTAGATCCTGGACTATCAGAATTCAATAAGGAAGAAGTAAAACGCATGGTGGGAATAGCACTTTTGTGCACTCAGACATCACCAACATTACGGCCATCAATGTCACGTGTGGTGGCAATGCTTTCGGGAGATATTGAAGTGAGCACTGTAACTACAAGGCCTGGATACTTGACTGACTGGAAATTTGATGATGTGAGCAGCTTCATAACTCACATTGCAACCAAAGCATCAGATACAAGTTATTACAATTCATCAGAAAGTACCAGCATAGTTGGTGGTGCAGACCATTCACCAATAGATGCTTCTAAAGCTATCCTTCATGAGAGTCTTGACGAGGGTAGGTAAATATTGATGTATAATTTTGGGTTCTTGATCAAGTGTGCAACTATGAGAATGGCACTTTGCTCCACAAGTTTTGTTTCCTATTTTCTTTTAGTTTTCCATCTTTGCCCTTTACTGTAATGTATATGCTAGGTTAATTTGTCATGTAAGTAACCATGTAAATTATCGTACATTTTACTTTAAAAGGTTGCATCGAATGTTATCATTCAAATTTGGTTTAAATAACATACATATGTGAACTGTAACAATGATGTGGACTGCGGCGAGCATTTTAATTCATCATTAAAGGGATCAAGTCATATGTGGCCTATCATATTTACCAACGTTGAAAAGTGATTGCTTCTTCTCTTTCTTAATTCACAGAGATGCTTCGTTATATTGTGTTAGATCCTGCAGCTTTCCTCAAATTTTCATTGCTTATCAATTTTCCGTTTCAAGTAGTTCTCCGTTGGACCCTTTAAATGGGTTTATGAGCGTAGGAGGAAGAGGAAGACAGATAAGGGTCCGAGTGATCAGCCCATGGGAGTGGTGGGTTCGGACCAACAGGCCTTGTCAGCAGCTGTTCAGCCCTTGGCAGATCTGTTGGGTGATCAACATCAGTCCATTGCATCTCAGCCCATGGCATCTGTGAGTGGTCATGGCTTGGTGAAACAAATAGTGCTGGCTGTGGAGAATAATAGCACAAGAGGCGAGTTTGTTATAAGGGAGCACACGTGGCATGCATTGAATGGGGAAACCCATGTGGGGGGAAAATGGGAGGAAGGAATCAGTGGCTAAATAGGAAGAAAGGAGTGAAGGGAGGTAGTTAGTTATGATGCATGGAAAGTAAGGGTAGCTTGATGGGGAGTGGGGTTTTCTTCCTCATTGAGAGTAGTTATTCCAGTATTGAATATTTTCTTGGTTCAGTCTTTGTAATCTTTCCTTTAAAGTGTCTCTAGTGGATTGTGGTTTACAATCCATTCTGAGTACTGTTTCATTGTTGAGTGTAAATTCCTGTTGTGAGTACTCTTTTGCTTAATAAGATCGTTATACTTTTCCAGTTAATTACGGTAAATATTTTGGTGCCATCAATTGTTATCAAAGCACTTGATCCTGCTAGTGCGTTGAATGGTTCGGTCGCAGATGGAGACAAGAGTTGATAACCTGGAACAGAGGCTGTTGGCTATGGAACAAAGCAACGTGGGTCTTACTGGACGAATTGGAGGAATAGAGAATTCGGTTCAGCAGATTATTTGTACCCTCACGGAGATTTTAGCACGACTCAACCGAAGGGGTGGAGGAAGGTCGAGGAGCAGTGGCAGACATTCAACAACAGATGGTGAGGAAGAAGCGAGAGGTGACCAGGTGGGTGGTGACTTGGACGGAACCGCTAGGGAATACGAAAGGAGAAGACGAGTAGAGGTTCCTTATTTTTCTGGAGATGACCCCTATGGCTGGTTGTATAGGGCTGAGCGATTATTTCGAATCTATCGGATCCCTATCGGCGAGCAGGTGGAGACCGCATCGGTGTGCTTGGAGGGAAGGGCACTTAACTGGTTCCAGTGGTGGGAGCAAAGGAACCCAGTCATCTCTTGGATGGACTTTCGCGCAGCGATACTGGATCGGTTTCACCCGTCATCCTCTGGTAATCCTTACGAAGATTTGATGTGTCTTCGTCAACAAGGATCGTTTGCTGAGTATCGTGAAAAGTTTGAATTGTTGTCAGCTCCTTTGAGACACGCGGACGAGGATGTGATGCAAGCCGCATTCCTGAATGGTCTCCGTGAAGAGATTCGCGCAGAGATCAGGCTACATAATTTGCGGAATCTGAGCACGATGATGACGATGGCTCAGCGTGTGGAGGAGAGAGAGGAGATCAGGGGGAAAGGGGGCCAGGAGAGTGGTAGGGTTGGGCCAAACTTTGGAAGTGGCCCACATTATTCAAGGCCTGCTCTCCTTAGCCGAAATCCAAGCTTCAATATGAGGAGTTCGGGTAATGGGCCGAACGTGACTAGCCCATTGGCCCAAAATAATGGAACCCAAAGTGTTGAAATGGGGATTTCCATTCCCAACCCTAATCAGGGCACGAGTGGGGGTGCGTCTTCTAATGAGGGCAACGGTGGAAACAACGGACGGAGCTCCAGCTGCAGCAACGGTGGTCGCGCTCGATTCCGGAGGCTGTCACCGGAGGAGGTGGCGGATCGACGTCGCCGTAACACCTGTTTTAAGTGCGATGGGCCATATTCCTTCGATCATGTGTGCCCTCAGGCTCATTTGCTTGTGATGATGGTGGGAACGGGAGACACCGAGGACGTGGAACTCGATTTGGGGAACGAAGAGTCTTCTGAAGATAGGGTGAACCTTCAATTGAGTCTTCACAGTATTGCGGGGCTTACATCCAGCAGATCCTTGAAGTTGTGGGGGGAGATCGCGGGTAAAAGGGTGGTAGTATTGATCGACACAGGAGCTTCACACAATTTCATGGCACCACATGTAGCTGATGGATTGAAGCTCCAGGTGAACAAGACGGAGTCTCCCACGGTCACGGTGGGTGATGGAAATCAAGTTCGTTGTTTGGGTACGTGCAAGGGTGTATTATTACAGCTTCCAGGTATGTCAATCACTCAAGATTTCTTCATTTTTAACTTGGAAGGGGAGGATGTCATCCTGGGATACACTTGGCTGGAGGGTTTGGGGGAGACAAGGGCGAATTTCCGCGAGCTTTTCTTGAGGGTGCCTTATGGATCAGATGTGGTCGAGTTGCGCGGTGATCCTCAACTGTCCAGAGGAGTTATTTCTTACAAGAAGCTTAGTAAGACTATGAAAAAGGGATTGGAGAATTATTTAGTGGATCTAAGGGTAGTGAGTACTGTTGCTGATAGGGAGGAGGACTCTAACGAGTTGGTTTCGAGAGTCATGAAACAATTCCCTGAGGTGTTTAGGGAACCAACAGATCTACCTCCGGAGAGAACCTGTGACCACAAAATTATTCTGAAGGAAGGGGCCAGCGTTCCAAATTTAAAGCCGTATCGCTACCCCTACTACCAGAAGGAGGAGTTGGAGAAATTTGTCAGGGAAATGTTGTTGATGGGATGGATCCGACCCAGTACTAGTCCCTTTTCCAGTCCTATGATCTTAGTTAAAAAGAAAGATGGCAGCTGGAGGTTTTGCGTGGATTATTGGGCCTTGAATAGGGTCACTATCCCTGATAAATTCCCATTACCTGTGATAGATGAGTTGTTGGATGAGTTAGAAGGGGCGTCAATTTTTTCTAAATTGGACCTAAAGTCGGGTTATAATCAAATCCGTATGAGGAAAGAGGACATTGAGAAGACGGCTTTCCGTACTCATGAGGGTCATTATGAATACCTTGTGATGCCCTTTGGTTTGAGGAACGCTCCCTCGACATTCCAATCGTTAATGAATGAGGTATTCAAGCCATTCCTCCGTAAGTTCGTCCTCGTCTTTTTTTATGACATTCTCATATATAGTGAGGATGAATCTTCTCATTGGACTCAACTATGTCAAGTGATGGAGGTATTAAAAAAAAATTGCTTTGTGGCAAACTTGAAGAAGTGCAGCTTTGGACGGAAAGAGTTGGAGTATTTGGGCCACGTGATCTCTGGAACGGGGGTAAGGGCAGATTCCTCTAAAGTAGCTGCAATTAAAGATTGGCCGGTCCCTTTGTCCTTGAAAGGATTGAGGGGATTCTTGGGTCTCACCGGTTATTATCGACGCTTCGTGAAGAACTATGGACACTTAGCTAGCCCCCTGACTCGATTGCTTAAGAAGGATAAATTTGCTTGGGATGTGGCAGCCCAAGGGGCATTTGATGAACTTAAGGCTGTGATGATGTCCCTGCCAGAATTGGCTTTGCCGAATTTTGAGGAAGAATTTATTGTGGAGACCGACGCTTCCGGAGTAGGAATGGGGGCAGTACTCATGCAACATGGTCGACCGATTGCTTATTTTAGTCAAGCATTTTCGGAGAGGGACAAAATGCTCTCTGTGTATGAAAAAGAACTCAAGGCTATTGTCTTTTCTATACAAAAGTGGCGTCATTATTTGCCGGGTCGTCACTTTATAGTGAGCACTGATCAGAGAAGTTTAAAGTACCTCACTGAACAGAGGGTTCTGATAGATGGCCAGCATAAATGGGTGGCAAAGCTTATGGGATTTGACTTTGAAATCCAATACAAACCGGGTTTGGAGAATAAGGCCGCGGATGCGCTATCCCGTATGATGGAATGCAAGGTTATGTCTGCACCGGTGAGTTCTGACTTGCAAAAACTCTCTGATGAGGCGTTGGCGGATGCTGGAATTAAAAAAATGATCAATGATATCTTGAATAACAGCTCTTCTCACCCTAATTATCATGTGACGAAGGGCTGCTTGTGGTACAAGGACAGGTTGGTTATTCCTCGCTCTTCTACTTTTATTCATACTATTCTTGAAGAGTTTCACTCGTCTCCTTGGGGTGGGCATTCGGGAGAAATTCGTACTTACAAGCGGGTTTCTGCTTTGCTATATTGGAAGGGAATGAGGGGGGATGTTATAAGGTTTGTACAAAATTGTGGGGTGTGCCAACAACAAAAGTACCAAAGTTTATTACCTGCAGGTTTGTTAAGTCCCTTACCAATTCCAGAACATGTTTGGGAGGATTTGACTTTGGATTTTATCTCGGGGTTGCCTAAGTCCCAGGGAGTGGATACTATATTGGTGGTGGTAGATCGGTTAACAAAGTATGCTCACTTCATCACTCTAACTCATCCCTTTACTGCAGAAGAAGTTGTTGACTTGTTTGTGAGTGTCATCATCAGGTTGCATGGATTCCCTAAATCCATAGTTTCAGATAGGGACAGGGTATTCCTAAGTAAGTTTATGGGAGCATTGTTTAAAGCGGCAGGAACTCATCTTAAGTTCAGTTCAGCATATCATCCCCAAACGGATGGACAAACCGAAGTGGTGAATCGCACTTTGGAAACTTATCTTAGATGTTTTGCTAGTAGCCATCCAAAGAGTTGGGCTAAGTGGATTCCGTGGGCGGAGTTTTGGTTTAACAACTCTTATAACAGATCCACGAAAATGACACCATTCAAGGCTTTATTTATATGGAAGAGATCCTCCAACTATTTTCCAGTTCGACAAGCTGCCCATCTCCGTGGCTGCTGTTGATCAATGGGTGGCAACTCGGGATGCACTATTACTGGAATTGAAGCAAAATTTATGCCGCGCACAAGAGAGAATGAAGTTGCAGGCTGATAAGGGCAGGAGGGAGGTCACATATTCGGTTGGAGATCAAGTTTATTTGAAGATCCAACCATACAAACTGCGATCATTAGCTAAACATCTCAATCAGAAACTGATTCCAAGGTTTTATGGACCTTTTGAAGTGGTGGAGAGGATTGGACCAGCTGCTTATCGATTGCAACTCCCTGATTACGTGCGTATACATTCAGTATTTCATGTGTCTCAATTGAAAAGAGCTGTGATTGCAAATGTGCCAGTGATGACCCTTCCCAGATGTTTGACTGATGCGATGGAATTGCAAGTCTATCCTGCATCTATCCGAAATGCTAGGAAAATGTTGAATGGGAAGATTGAAGTGTTAGTGGAATGGGCCAACCTGCCCGATTGTGAATGGTCATGGGAGGACATGCAAGAGTTGCAGGAGTTGTTCCCAAATTTTCACCTTGAGGACAAGGTGGATGTTGGAGGGGGAGGTGTTGTTGGACCCTTTAAATGGGTTTATGAGCGTAGGAGGAAGAGGAAGACAGATAAGGGTCCGAGTGATCAGCCCATGGGAGTGGTGGGTTCGGACCAACAGGCCTTGTCAGCAGCTGTTCAGCCCTTGGCAGATCTGTTGGGTGATCAACATCAGCCCATTGCATCTCAGCCCATGGCATCTGTGAGTGGTCATGGCTTGGTGAAACAAATAGTGCTGGCTGTGGAGAATAATAGCACAAGAGGAGAGTTTGTTATAAGGGAGCACACGTGGCATGCATTGAATGGGGAAACCCATGTGGGGGGAAAATGGGAGGAAGGAATCAGTGGCTAAATAGGAAGAAAGGAGTGAAGGGAGGTAGTTAGTTATGATGCATGGAAAGTAAGGGTAGCTTGATGGGGAGTGGGGTTTTCTTCCTCATTGAGAGTAGTTATTCCAGTATTGAATATTTTCTTGGTTCAGTCTTTGTAATCTTTCCTTTAAAGTGTCTCTAGTGGATTGTGGTTTACAATCCATTCTGAGTACTGTTTCATTGTTGAGTGTCAATTCCTGTTGTGAGTACTCTTTTGCTTAATAAGATCGTTATACTTTTCCAGTTAATTACGGTAAATATTTTGGTGCAATCATTCTCTTGGGTCAAATTTCATTGTTCAAAGTTCATTATGCCATGCTAAAATTTTCAAACAACGTTTCAAAGATTCTATTAAGGTTTCCTCATAGTTCTCTTTCTTAATTTCCCTCTCATTCTTTTTGAAACAATTTTTTACTTGGAAGCCTATTCCTTTTGACATTGATCTTTCGAAGACTGAAACCAAAAGCTGACTTAATACATTTTTGAGGTCAATATAATTGCAATCCAAATAACCAAAGTTAATATAAAAAACTTTATAGTTTTTGTGTATCTTCTGATAATATGCAAAACAAAAATTTGGATACACATCCATCAAAAAGAAGTTCCAAGGTAGTAAATCTAGTAATCCTCTACTTCAGGTTTCTGGGGCCTCAAAGATGTATTCCACTGCCAAAATCAATACCAGAATTGGAACAGCTCTGCCCCTCCTTTGTATCAAGAAAAAGGAAAAAAGAATCGATGCCAGAATCTACTTCCGGTCAAATCATCTCAGCACTTAATTTTGAAGAAAGAAATTGGTGTAGTAAGGAAAGCCATTTTAAAATGCTGCCCCAGAAACAATGACATATACTTCTGAATAATACCAATTCTTCGAAACTTACTCTCACATCAGGCAATCAGATATTCATTCTGCAGTCATTCTATCCCAAAACCAAATATTTGATTTACTGTCTTATGTCACACATAAGAGGGAAAAAAATATAGATTAAGTAGTCAAGTTATATAGATCGCAAAATAGACCAATACAAACGTTAAAGCTGATAATAATTACATTTGCAGTATGCTAGTTACTCTGACTCAAATCATGCAATTCCAGTTTCTAATTTAGAAAAAAAATAAAAAAAGATCAAAACCTAAGCATAACAACCGCCCTAAAATTGAAAAGGAATTATAATTTTATTCCATGAATTCAACTTAGTATTCTCAAAACAAAAAAGCAGAACAGTACATTCTGCAATAACATGGAATCCATCTAGCAACCTAATTGACAGATAGATACCAAAATCTCCTGCCAACCCCCAAAACCACATCAAATAATACGAACCCATCAGTATCATCAAACCTTAAACCTGAATCCCCACACAAAAAAAAAAAAAAAAATCTAATACTAACTGCACAAGATGACCCTTGTGACAGCAAGAGACAAACAAGACATTGAGAAGAAGAACAAAGACACAAAGTCCCTGGAAGACCATTTCCTAACCTCTTTGGCCTCAACCCTCAAACTCTTGGCCCTTCTCAAAGCATCAACCTCCTTCAACAAATCAAACTCTAACCCTTTCTTCTTCAGTTCCTCCACACACTTCCCCAACATCCCCTTATCCTCTTTCTCCCTCAGCAGCATCTTCTCCATGTGAAGCTCCACATCGCTCTTGTACCTAACGGCCCATATGATGCCAAGGGAGAACATGAGAGAGCACAGTGATGGGATCCACGACCTGTGACATTGGGGTGTTGTTGCTGTTGTTGAAGAAGAGTTGAAGAGAAGCATGAGTGTGGTTGAGTGGAATAGGAAGAAGAAGATGTAGAGCATTGTTATCTCTTTGCGAACAGACTCTATTTGTGTCTCCTTCAGGACTATGCGGCCATGGATGAGTTCCTCTTCCTTCAGCCATTGCTTCAGGAGAAGCTTGTGGGTGGGTGTCTCTGCAATTTGGTGAAGTGGGTGCATATGCTTCCACTCCATAATCGATGTTCTGGTTCTGTTCTGTTCATCTGTGTTAGCCATTAACGCTGAAAGAGAGAGAGAAAGAAAATGTATTCAGAATTTGAGAGAGGAACATTGAGAAGAAGAGTTATATACAATGGGTGATGTGTTGTGGGTTTTTTTGAATCTTTGTAACGGTTGAATTCGTGGAATTTCTAGAAATACCCCTTACTTCGACTGCTTCATTTAATTAAATTATATAATTCGAATCCTATTGTAGAGGAGCGTGTCGTAACGCGACCTTAACGGCTAGGTGAAAAGGAGGATCTAAATACAAGTCAAGAAAAATAAATAAATAAATCACTTACCAAAATAAATAAATAAATAAATAAATCTAATTGACGGTGGTTTGTTTTATATTTAATTGACGGTGGTTTGTTTTATATTAAATAAAAAATTTGATTTTTTTTATATTGATTATACATATTCTTTGCAAATTTGATTTTTATCTTTTATTTATATTGTTTATATTGGCTATACATATATATTTAAAATGTTTACGTTATTTTTTTTTTTTTAGATTTTTGTATTATTTTTTAAGTTAAAATATTAATTTATTTTCTTTTAAAGTTTAAATAAGCCAATCTTATTTTTTTGCAGTTAAATTGAAAATTTCAATTATTTTTTATAAACTCTACATATATTTTTGTAATTTTAAATATTTTTTCTTTTAATGTATAATTTTATATTATATATAAATTTATTATATATATGTTTTTTCTTACTGTAGAAATATTAAATGTTGAACTCTTTTCCAACCCATCAAATTCAAATTTCAAATTTAAATAGTTTGAATTTTAAATATTAAATATTTTCCCACCCAATAGATATAAAATAAACAGTAGAACAATATTAATAAGTTTAACAATTTTTCATCCAGGGAGTAGTCATTAAAATAGTCTGTAAACTACTTAATGGCTAACATCTTTTTACAATGTCGTGGTCATTTAAAATTCATTCATTTTATAGTGATTATATTTTTATAATTAATTTTTTACAGAATGATAGAAGTCATTTTTTTTCTTTAAATGAAAATTTTAAATTATTTTGTATTAATTCTACATATGTTTTGAAAAATTAGTTTTTATCTTTGAATATATAATTTTTAAATTGATTATACATATATATTTAAAATGGTTATGTTAAAAAAATACTTTTACGGAAAAAATTCTCTTTTTGTATTTTTTTTTAAGTTACATTTTTAATTTATTTTTTTTAAAGTATAAATAAGTCATTCTTTTTTAGAAGTTAAATTTCATAATTTTTATCGACTTTACATATATTTTTGAATATTATTTCATTTAATCTATAATTTATATTATATTTAAATTTATTATATATATTTTTCACTGCAGAAATATCAAATGCTGAACTTTTTTCTTACCCATCAAGTTTAAAATTCAAATTTAAATGTTATGAATTTTAAATATTAAATATTTTTACACCCAATAGACATAATAATAAACACTAATAATAAAATTACAAAAAAAAAATACTATTAATAGACTTAACAATTTTCCACGCAGAAAAAGTAGGAAAGATTAAAACGGTCTGAAAAATACTTAATGCCTAACATTTTTTATGATGCAAGAGTTGGATGGTCAATAAATAATCATTCATTTTTTAATTTATTTTTTATAGAATGATAAATGTCATTTTTTATTCAAATTAAAATTAATTTTTTTTTTGTTTTTTTTATACATAATTTTTTTGTATTAATTATACATGTTTTTTTATAATTAATTTTTGATCTTTTATTTTATAATTCTTATATGGGTTATACACTTATACATACATATTTAAAATACTTGTACAAATTTTTTTAAGGAGAATGAACGATTTCCTAATATGGACGAGAATAATTTATTAAGGATAACCTCTATGGTAGTTTGCTTAAAAGAATAATGATGTCATGCACTGTTTAATATTTTGCTAGTAAATAATGCAATTGAGTTTACCAAAAATAAAATAATGCAACTGAAATTCAAACCACTTCAAATTCCTTATATATTTTTGCAGTACAATTCACAATTCTATCAAGCTAAAAAGTAATATATTACCTAAGTTTAAAGTTGTCTCTTCGAGTACTGTGATTAAGAATATAAATAGAGGAGAGATATTCTTACTACTAAAATTTTCTATTACCAACTTACTACCTATCTAATCACCATTGGATCAACATTTTCTCTGTTTTCAAAAACTTTTTAACATTCTCTCTCTTTGATTCAATGGTGATTAGATAGGTAGTAAGTTAATAGTATAAAATTTTGGTAGTAAGAATATCATCCCTCATATAAATATAGCATCATATTTCAAGCGATTATATATAGGGTGCTCATAGATTTTTACCTTATTGTGTTTTTCAAAATTAGTTCTTTTCAAAAATCACACATTATATTAAAATAATAATAAAATAAATATTATTGTAGTGTAAATGTGTTATAAAGAATATGTATGTCTCTAAGTCATTGTAAAGCATTTTACTATAAATATTTTTTAGGGTTTAAAATGTCAAAAATTACAATTCCAAATGATATAAAAGGTCATCATTAATACAACTAAAAAAAATTAATAAGAAAAGAAAAGAATATATAATAATATATCCTTTTGGTTATTATAAATCTACAATTGCATGGTGCATATACAAATAAAAGATAAAAAATGGGAATATGCAAAATCGAAAATTTTATTAACATATAAAGTTATTATATTAATATTATATTACTAAAATTTCATTAATATTTAATGTGATATGCATTTAAAAAATATGAAAATAAAATCATCTAATTATATTTTTATTGAGGTTCATTTTGTATAAAACTTGACACAAACAATCAAATAACAAATAAAAATAATTCAACGATTAAATTGATAAAAATCATATTTTACATAAGAAGCCCCTACATGAGTAATAGAGAAGTCCTTATAAGTAAGCAATTATTAAAAAAAAATAGAAAAAATAATGAAACACGAAGATCTCTATAAAATTGTATAATATTACAATGATATATTACATCAGGTATATTATTTATCATGATCTAAATGAAAGGAAAACTGAGAAAAAATGGTTTTAGAAAGCATATACAAATCAAGTGGCTCCTATGCAGTGAGTCAGACATCCGCTAATGATCATATTTTATGTCATCTTTTTCTGCATCAAGAGGATTAGGATGCACTTGACGCACAAATTGTCCTTTTACTCTTGGAAGTTGTTCAACTAGTTTCTTTTTGCTCTCATATCGGTCCATGCTTTGAGAGAGGAACCTTTTCAATCTCAGTTGTCTGACAAAGTAAAATTTTGAGAATTTAATGACTTACAAGAAGGGCAATGGAAAAAAAAAAAAACCAATAAAAATTTTAGGAAATCGACCACGAACCGGAATTGAATCTAATTCAACTTTGCGCAAATCGTTCTCAACTCCTTTTGTATAATCTCTAAGTTTTAGTACCTTTACATAGTATATTTGCAACTACCTAAACAAAACAAAGCAACACAACAAAATAATATATTGTATCCATTTCAATAACAGAGTTTTCAACACAATGATGGCAAAATAACTTACTTCATTGATTTACCCAAAAAAAAACAAAAAAACTTACTTCATTGTTCTTACATTCTTCCAGTTCCTATTGTAGTCCTTCCAGCAATATATCATCCTTGCAAGATTAAGCTAACCGAAACATATGAAACTTGTAGTAACACCATTTTAAATCTAAATCTTAAGCTCAAAAGTGTACAAACCAAATCGAAAGGTAATAAACACAAAATATATATTAAATTTGAAAGGCAGAGTATGAGAAAGTGTAGACTTGCTTGGATCCTCTTCCAACGTTATTTTCTCAACAAAGGCTCCCAAATCGAAATAAAGTACAGAACAATGAACATGGAAGATCAACAAACATGAAATAGAAAACTATAAACACATAAATTATGAGTAAGCTCATGCAAAAGAACAATTTGAGAAGATGAAGAAGATAAATAGACATAAATAGAAGAAATATGTGTACAAAAGGTGATTACCAAAGAAAAATATGCAGCAACACATATCCTATTTATACATGTACTACATACTAAATTCATTTTTTATTTCAAAAATTTATTTTTTGAAGCTTCTAATAATTAATAGGATTAACAATTACCCATGCAAAAAGTAATGGGAACAATTAATAGGCTTAACAATTACCCATGCGGAAATTAGTGGAAACAATTAATAAGGTTAACAATTTCAATATAGAAAGTAGTAGGACATTAATACAACTGTCTGCCACTAACAAATTTTAAAAAATAATGATAATTCAAATTCGAATTATTTCTAAAAGTAGAAAAATGTTTGTAGTGTGAACACAAAGTAGAGACTGCATGAAAAATTGACACGTCATCAAATTTGCCAACAAATGATTTTGCTTTAGAATAGATATAGCTAATCTAAAAAATTATTTAACTATCTATATCTATATGTTTTAGTAAAATAACAACTAATAACAGTATATTGTTAGGAATGTGGCTTCCATACTCAAGAGGGGGGGGGGGTGAATTGAGTATTACAAAATTTTCGCAAAAGCCCCCTTCTAGTTTCTAAATAATCATTTCAAGCAAACTTTGACATGTGGAAAGCTAATCAATACATTCAGACAATCCATAATATATATAATATATCACAATTATAGAACTTATACTAGCACATACAAGATATCAAAGAAGCAATTAAAGTGCTAGAAATAAAGAGTTTAGAGTTTAGAGAATTGCTAACACAATATATCCTGGTTCGGTCACTACCACTTGTGACCTATGTCCAGACTGAAGCCGCTCGATAAACTCTTTCACTGATGGTCAAGCTTCACGGGTGCTTGACAAACCTTTACAATCTTCCAAGATTTCGGGTTCTTGGATATCTTGCAATCTCCAAGTTTACGGGTACTTGGTAACCTTACAATTCACTCCAAATTTACTTGGGTATTTGGATACCTCTCAAAAAATGGGTCTCACAACCCTTTCAACTCAAGAATACAAGAAGGGAAATATTAGGAAATGAATATACACTCTCAAAGTGTAGATATACAACTTGAAACACTATGGGTATATAGATTTTCAAGATATGAGCTCAAATATGTTTGATCTTTGAAAGATATGAAAGAATATGAAAATGAATGTGTAGAAGCTCTCAAATCATCCTTAAGATGTGTAGGAATGGTGATCAATACGTTTTAGGGTCATGAGGAATGTATTTATAGTGTTTCCATTGAAAACTAGCCGTTTTATGCATTATGCCCAGTAAGTATTCGAATACTTTTCGTGTGGTATTCGAATACTTCATTTATAGTCGTTTATAGTCGTTATAAGCCTTTTTCCTAGCAAGTATTCGAATACTTTTCGTGTGGTATTCGAATACTTCATCAGGTATTCGAATATTGTATGGACAACAAGAACATTGTTTCGTATTTTAGGCATAACTTGAGTTATACTTGCCGGATTGATGTGATCTTGGTCTCGTTGGAAAGATAAAAGAAAGGTCTAAAACTTTTATGAAGACCAAAAGATCCAAATCTGTGACAGCCCATTGTACACCGGTATTATTAACATTAATTATGATATTAAGCGCAATTACAATCACAGCAATTCATTTATAAAAATGCGAATAAACTTTTTCCGATTATTACGCGAGTAGTTGAAAAATAAAAAGCATAATAATTAAAAGCTGTAACCGTAACTGTAAACTCTTGCGGAATACTTATATATACTATTTTAATAGTTTACTTTAATTATAATAAGGCACTAAGGGGTTCTCATAAACCCACTTAGCCAATTTCACACTTTTGCGTTTCTATACATCCGAACATGGTTCGGTCTCTAAATTACTGCGGACGCACAGTAAAATTTCAGTCCCTCATACCTTGCTATCTTTTTTTATTACTTAATTACCTTTCTGGAAAGCTATCACATGCTTGGTTCCGAGCTCGTTTGCTCCGATTATCGCCGTTTGAAGTTGGACAAGAAAAACTGCCAACCAACCTCGAAACAGCTCCAAACGTCCCTCACTCCTTGAATTTCTGCACCTAAACCACTCGTCCATTTGCTCTCAAATTTTTATACCATAAACTAGACACCACAATCTTCGATTTGATATATCATACACTTAATTTGACTAAGAAACGAAGCGGGAATAAATTTCCCAAAACGATCCGAAACAGCCCCGAAGTACATGGCCAAAACATGACAACAACTTCCCTGGCCTGCACAAGGCTGCACACCTCTCTAAAAATTTCAATATTTTGACACAATGTAGGGGACATCACAAGCTTCAAAATGGTGTATGGCACGTCCTATCGGACCTCTGTGGAGGGAGATATGCTCTCCCGAAGTTCACCTAAAATCTGCCAATTCTACAGAAAATTCACCAGAGTTTCCTTTGTTTTTGCAAAAATCCCCAATTTGCACTAGTAGTTATGTGACCTCAAATGTACCTAATACTCATTATAAATCATTGGGTGGCTCACACAATGACCAGCAATGCCTTGGGGCTCTTACAACCCAACACAGTTCATATTTATTACAATATAACTTACTTTAAATCCTTAAATGATTTCAATCACCAACTTCGATTTCATGCATATTTTCATCATACAAATAATCATAAACTTAAAATAGGCCTAAAGCCCTACCATCATAATACATCATGCATCCTTTGTATAATTACAACATTTAACTTGCATGTTACAACTTACAACTTCAAACTTTAAATTAAACTTACAAACTCATACTTTAATTTACAACTTTAACATGAACTTAGAAATATAAACTACTATGATGATGCTCCATGACTCATCCTATGGGCCTCTTGCCCGCCACTCCTGTGTCACTGCTACCTCCTGAAATAAATTCCCCGAGACGGGGTGAGATATACGAATATATCTCAGTAACCCAGAGGTTCTGGAGAAAACTCCACCCAATGGTTCACTTCGATGCATATAAATGCTGTACAACAACATTACTTTAAAACGGGATAAAGCAAGGGATTTAGAGAAAACGGGGAATATAAGAATACAACTACGACGAAGCGGGCTGGTAGCTACGATACCACACAACGTCCTCAGCATATAAGCCTACGGGTATCATCCAAGGTGTGTTCCTAGAACCACAACCAAGGTACTCCTCCCATCCATATACACCCAAGACTTCCTAGTGTGCTCCTATCCGGATTACACACCACGACCCTGGGTCAACTGGAACTCCCTCTCGGAGACCTATCCAGTGGAAGTCCGGAACTTGCCCGAAGGCTAACTAACTACTGGCCAGTGATCTGGTACATAAGTACCCTCATAAATGCAACATGCATTCTTATGTTGTTCTACACTACTCATACACACTTCCTACCATCACTCTCAACGGGTGTGGTGGAACACAAAAGGGGAACAAGCCCCAGTACCAAGAGGTTACCTTATATATTATTCCACTTAGCTCCGTAGCAGCTTATTCCTCAACTTGGTACACAACAGAATGTTAGTATATGGGTGTCCTAGAGACAATCTTTTGATTAAATAAAGGACACTAGATGTAGAACTTTGTTTGTCGCAAATAAATGAAAGCACTATTTATTCAGTTTCATATTATGTCTCGATATTAGTGTTAATATTATATGAACGAACTGAATAAACCCCTTGGAATAGAACAGGTATCTCTTGAGTATCTGTGATGAGATCACGATCATGAGGATTCAAGGATATTGCATGTCTATTCCTAACTATATGTTCCTAGTCTAGAGACACTGAGTTTGGGGATCAGTGATCTCAGGTAAGACTAGTACGACTTATCTACTTGTATATGGATACAAGGTAAAGACCTCATGAGCTGCAGATATGGAGATATCTTAGCTAAAGTCGTGGGTGGACCTATAAGATGTTAACTCGCACTGAACAGACCCAAAAAGAGACTCTATGAGGGAATCTCACAGATAGTGTCATTAGAGTAATCTCTTTATGTTTGAGCATGTCTTTCCTTAGACCAGAAGTTATTACCTAGACTGTGTTCTTGAAGGCATGTTTTGATTGTATGCCTCGTCTGCCTGAAACATGGAGACTCATAGGTATACTGTTGGGCGTGTCCTTAAAGGGCACAGGGCTAGGGTAATAAGCTGAAGGAATTCGTCAAATCTCTGTGAGAGATTAGGTTATTTGTAAACCGGAGAAATCGGGATGACATTTATAAGGACTCGGGAATCTATGCATAGTAAAAGAGATCATGAGATGATCTGCCTTTAGAGTCAGTAAATTGAAGATTCCCTATTTCGAATAAAGCTTACCCTAAACCACAGGGGTTGATACATTTCCTTACCCTAGGTTAATGGGAAGATAACCGAGACGAAGGGAAATACATACGGTAACCAAATATGTGCAATAGGATGATCAAGTCATTAATCTGACTAGTTCTGGGGCAACAAAGCATTGCTAGTGCTCTGTGTTGTCATTAATTGGGTTGTGGGCTTGTTGGGCCCAAGCCCATTTATGTCAGAAGCTAAGTTGGACCTAATGGGTCGCACACTAACATCTTGTAGTCATGATGGACTAGCTTTAAAGGTATTGGGCTAATAATGGTTGTTAGCCCAAGAAGCTGTTTGGAAGCCCACCTAAATGGGTGGGTGGTGCAAGGAGCTTAGTAATGGGCTTGGATAGTCCATGCCATTACTAATTAATTTAATTAGTTAAATTAATAATCAAATATTTGAATTTCGAATTTTGAATTTGAAATTTGAATTTGGAATTTGAAAAATTTGAAATTTGAATTTTGGAATTTGAATTTTGAAATTCGAATTTTGAATTTGAAATTTGAAATTCTGAATTTTGAATTTTGAATTTGAATGTTTGAACATTTGAATTCAAGTGTTTGAATTCGAATTTGAATTGGCTTTGAAAAGTTGTTTCATAACAAAATGATAAGATAGGATCTTATTGGAACATATTCCTTGGATCAAAAGCATCTTTGGAGCACATTCTTGGGCTGTTTGGGGCGCATAATTGAGTGATAAGAATGTCATCTTATCACTTAAAACAAAGCTCCATTCTGATTTGGTGGTTGAGGGAATCAGTGGGTGAGTTGATTCAAATTTTGTATGCAACTACTCAATATATTTGGACCCCTTTTAGGACTGAATTATGCGCATGAAAAGTATACTATATGATAGTTTATGAATTTAAGTTTAAATTATTTTGAACTTAGTTTCATGAGGATAAGATTGGAGGTTGTTGGCAAAATTGGTTTTGCAACAGCTCCACCTTATCCTCCCCTGATTCATGCGCAACTTTCAAAGTATTTTGAAAGTTGGTTTTCATTTTGAATGATTTAATTCTCTCCTCTCCAAGGTGTGTGTATAACACTTGTTCCTCTCCTTAGGGTTTTGTTAGAAAACCTAGCCTACTCTCCTTCATCTTATGCACCATTCTGTAGGGTAGTTCACTACACCTTTCCAAACAGAATACCTAGCCTCCACCTTCACCACTTGTGCGCATAGCAAGCCTCGCTGTGGTGTTCATCTGGTGGCTTTCAAGAAGGGGTTCTTGCATCATTGACGAACGGTGGTGTGGATCACCATTAGAGGGTTTGAACCCTTCAAGCCTGACATCTGATCTCCCTAACTGATCAGGCCAAAAATAAGGTAACATCATGTTGTCTTAAAGGATGAACCTATGTGTGCATGTATGTTTCCGCAGTAAAAATTTTGTTTTTACACCTTACATGCATCGGCCTTCAAAGACCAGTTTACTTTCAAGTGGTATCAGAGCCCGGTTGCTTTACCATCGGCGGGTGATGGTACCTTGTTTGTGAAAGGAGTTTTTCACGGTCAAAATCTTTAAAGGGTTAAAGTTTAAATTCTGCATATGGATTTTGAATCACAAATCCTTTAAAGTGTTAAAGTTTTTGTTTTTATGAACGTGTAAATTTGATTCTGTGTTCATAAAACATTATGCATCATGGTTTAGTTTCTTTTTCTTTATGAAAGATTTAAAAGGAACACCCTTTTTGAAAGGGTAGATTCGGCCATGGAGGGTACTAAGAGTACCTTGAATGATTTCTTATTTTTCTCCATGAATTGTGTCATGTTTATATGCATGAAATTTTGTGACAAAATTTATCATATAGTCACCTATATGATTCGGCCATGAAGGAGTTTGTGGCTACATGCATGGTTTAATTTTGTTTTCTTTAAGAAAGAATTAACAAAATTTGAATTAAAATTGTTTTTTAAATTCGGCCAATTGAGAAATTTAAGATTATGAATCTTGATGTTATTTTGATGTTTAAATGTTAAATGTCAAAATATATGTGAAAAATATTATGTGATAATATAATGTTTGTGTTTGCAAGTTTTGAACTTTTCAGGTACAAACAGGAAGGGGATGGTCATGGTGCCCGGATTTGAATTTTTTGAATTTTAAATTAATGTGTAATCGCGCCCTTTAATTTACAAGTGTATTTGTAATTTAAATTTTGTAATTTTGTCCCTCCAAAGATGTTTTGGAGTTTGTTTAATTATGTGTAATTAGAGAAATAGGCTAGTGGCGTATAGACGACAAGCGGCCGTTGCTTAAAGAAGCAAAAAGGACAAAAGCGCGAGCACCATGACTATCTCAATATAAACTGTTTATATGCATGTATGATTAGAACGTCTAGTATGCATGAATTGGGCAAACCGCGTTTTGTATGGTTATTATGTTTGTCCAATAGCGACTAGTGTATACCGTTAGATGTTTGACATTGGTAACGACTAGCATGATAACTTACATTATGCGTTTGATGGGACCTAATTAACCCTAAAATAAAAGGAACCCTTAAAAGGAATAAATAATTAAGTGTATGATTACCTCCCACCACCAATGCTACTCAAAGCTATTCTCCATAGTGGTGCTCCACAACTCAGTTGGGACCCACTGTTTCGTTGAACTAGAGTAGTGTTTGAAGTGTAAGACACTTAGGGTGCTGGTTTAATGCTTAACTAAGACATAAGTTGCAGGCACAGTCGGGCTTATGTGCTTAGGGTAATGGTGTTAGGTTGGTTGCATGAGATGCACCACTAAGTGACAAAGAGTTGTCAACCTAATGTTAAGAGAGGGTATGAGATACTGTTGATAAAGATCAACCCATTATTTAAATTAATCTTGCGGTCTCAGATGGAGATTAAAATAAATAATCGCACTTTTAATCCCACTAAGGTTAATCTAAAGTAGATTAACCCTAAGTCAAATAGGAAGGGTCATTGACTTAGATAAAATAGTGGGAGGGGCAAATTATTTAAAGTCTTTAATAATTTGCTTTTAACTACATAACTGTATATTAACTAAAATCATATTTACATCTTTTTCAGCTTTTAGTATGACTAATCAACTGTCACTGCATTCAATTCTCGATACGAATGAACTGACCGGTTCAAATTTTATGGACTGGTATCGGAACTTAAGAATTGTTCTTAAGACCGAAAAGATAGCTTATGTCCTTGACACTGCTTTGCCTATTGCGCCTAAGGAAGGGGAAGATGGGTTCACGGAATTTGATTTCGAGACCCACAAGCAACACATGGATGATAATGTGTTGGCTTGTTGCATCATGCTGGCATCCATGTCGCCTGAACTGCGTAAACAACACGAGCATATGGATGCCCCCTCTATTATCATGCATATCAAGGAGCTGTATGATATTAAAGGCAGACATGAGAGGTATGAGACCTTTAGGGAATTGTTCCTGTGCAAGATGACTGAAGGCATGTGTTTTAACCGCCATGTACTGAAGATGATGGCACTCATTGAGAAGCTAGAGGGTCTAGGGTTCACAATGGATGCTGAATTAATTAATGACTTAGTTATCATCACTTCCTCCTTCTTTCAGTGAATTCATAATGGATTACAACATGCATGGGATGCTTGTGAGCTTGCCAGAATTGTTAAGGATGTTAACGACTGCTGAAATGTCTATCAAAAAGGATGAGACACAAGCTCTTATGATTGGTGGGCCTGAAAGGGCCATGGGTAAGGGCAAGGAGCCTGCAAAAGGCAACTCCCTTAAGCCCAAAGAAAAACCCAATAAGAAAAAGGGCAAAAAGAAAGGTAAGGGAGCACCCAAGGACAAAAGCGATGTTGTGTGCTTCCATTGTGGCAAATATGGCCATTGGAAAAGGAATTGTCCAGACTACCTGAAGAGTGTGAAGGAGCATGGTGATACTTCAACCTCAGGTATTCACATGATTGAGATAAATTGTTCTTATGCTAATCCAACTTTATAAGGTATTGGATACCAGTTATGGTTCTTATTATCTGCAATGTGTTGCAGGTGCTTAGAAGCCTAGAAGATTGGAGAAGAACGAGGTGGACCCCGGGCAGGTGATGAAGCAAGAGTTGCTGCTCATGCTGGTGGGGATATCGACCTCATTAGCCTACGGGCACCTTATTGCATTTGAATAATTGTCTTTATGTTCCCGGCATTTCTGGAAATATTATTTCTTGTTTAGAACAAGATGGTTTTGCTTTAACTATTAAGGATGATACATTTTCTATCATTTTGAATGATATTGTTTTGGTCCGCTTCTTTAATTAATGGCTTGTATGTTTTGGAAATGGGAACTAAAGTGCTCAATGAAGATGTGAAATGACCTAGGATAGATAATCAATCCTATCTTTGGCACTATAGACTAGGGCACATAAATGAAACAAGATTGTCTAGGATTCATAGAGATGGATACCTGGACTCCAAGGATTTGGAATCCTATGGACAGTATGAATCTTGTCTAGCTGGGAAAATGATTCGTCAATGCCCAAAGGGCTTGAGATTCATAGGGCTAGTGAGTTATTAGAACTCATTCACTGTGATTTATGTGGCCCAATGTATATTGCGGCTAGAGGAGGAAACTCCTATTTCATTTACTGATGAAGTAGAGAAACGGCGTGGCAAGATGGTTAAGTCATTGCGATCAGATCGTGATGGTGAATATTTGAGCCATGAGTTTTGGGATTATCAGAGAGAAAATAGAATTCTCTCGCAGTTTACTGCACTTAACACACCACACCAAAACGGTGTCAGGAGAAACAGGACCTTGTTAGACATGGTTAGGTCTATGATGAGTGAGACTCAACTTCCAAAATCGTTTTGGGGATATGCCTTAAACACAGCGGCATACCTTCTAAATAGGGTACCGTCTAAATCTGTTCAGACCACACCATATGAGATATGGAGTGGTAAGAGACCCAACCTGAGTTACCTCAGGGTATGGGGATCGCCAGCTTATGTCAAAGCGTTGACATCAGACAAGCTTAGTGCTAAGAGTACTAAATGTCTATTTGTGGGGTATCCTAAAGGTACTAAGGGATACTACTTCTACTCCATGGAAGAACACAAAGTGTTTGTGTCAAAGAATGCTGAGTTCCTTGAGAAGGATTTGATCTCTCAAGGAGGCAGTGGGAGTAAGATTGATCTTGAAGAAGTGCAAGATCCACAAGAACAGATTGAGGAACCCGAGTCTGCTCCGCAGGCGACGTTCTCCAATGGAGAAGTAAACACACAACTCCGTAGATCTACGAGGGTCATCCATCCACCTGAGAGGTACGGGTTTGTGATTGAGAATCATCAAACTGTTGAGGATGATGAACCAAGTAACTACGATGAGGCGGTCAAAGATGTTGACTCCTCAAGATGGCTTGAAGCAATGGAATCTGAAATGGATTCGATGTATCATAACAAAGTATGGACCTTGGTTTCTAAACCGCAAGGAATAGTTCCTATCGGTAATAAATGGGTTTTTAAACGAAAGATGATGCAGATGGCAACGTTCAGACCTACAAAGCTAGGTTGGTGGCGAAAGGGTATCGTCAAAGACAAGGAGTTGACTATGATGAAATTTTCTCACCAGTTGCCATGATCAAATCTATTAGGATCATGCTTGCAATAGCAGCATACCACGACTATGAAATTTGGCAAATGGATGTCAAGACCACCTTCTTGAATGGGTTCTTGAAGGAGGAAGTGTACATGACACAACCTGAAGGCTTTGAAATCAAAGATCAGGAGCATATGGTATGCAAACTACAAAGGTCAATATATGGGCTAAAGCAAACATCAAGGAGTTGGAATATACATTTTGATGAAGTCGTTAAGAGTAACGGTTTTATCAAGAACGAGGATGAATCTTGTGTTTACAGGAAGGTTAGTGGGAGTAATGTCGTCTTCCTAGTGCTTTATGTAGATGACATATTGCTAATAGGAAATGACATCCCCACATTAAAAATAACGAAAGAGTGGCTTTCAGAAAACTTCACCATGAAGGATTTGGGAGAGGCAACCTTTATACTTGGTATAAAGATCTATAGAGATAGATCCAAGAGGCTGCTGGGTTTATCTCAATCCACGTACAATGACAAGATGCTAAAGAGGTTTAGCATGGAAGGGTCGAAAAGGGGTTTTCTTCCTGTCAGTCATGGGGTACACCAATCAAGGGCTATGTGTCCTAAGTCACAGCCTGAGAAGGATCGCATGAATGGAATTCCATACGCTTCGGCTATTGGATCCATCATGTATGCCATGATATGTACGAGACTAGATGTCTCATATGCTTTAAGCATTATGAGCAGATACCAGTCAGACCCTGGAGAGGGTCACTAGACGGCAGTCAAGACCATCCTTAAATACTTAAGAAGAACTAAGGATGCGTTTCTGGTCTATGGTGAGGTTAATGAGCTAACAGTGAAAGGGTTCACTGAAGCCAGCTTTCAAAGTGACAAAGATGACTGTAAGTCACAATCAGTGTTCGTATTCACCTTAAATGGTGGGGCAGTATATTGGAAGAGTTCCAAGCAGGATACTAAAGCAGATTTAATGACAAAAGCTGAATATATAGCTGCTTCAGAAGCGGCTTAGGAAGCCGTGTGGATCAAGGAAGTTCATTTCTGAACTAAGGGTGGTTCCAAGCGTGGATGAGCCCATACAGTTGCTTTGCGACAACATTGGAGCCATTACGCAGTCAATGGAACCTAGGTCTCATCAAAGATTTAAACACGTGCTCCACAAATATCACCTGATTAGAGTAATCAATGATAGAATGGATGTAAAGAAGGATTACATTCCCACAGACGATAACCTGGCTGATTCTCTGACAAAGGCTGTTTCTCAGAGAAAAGCATAATAGTGATTATGAGGCTTTAGGTATACGACTTAGGTCTGATTGGCTCTAGGCCAAGTGGGAGCTTGTTAGTATATGGGTGTCCTAGAGACAATCTTTTGATTAAATAAAGGACACTAGATGTAGAACTTTGTTTGTCGCAAATAAATGAAAGCACTATTTATTCAGTTTCATATTATGTCTCGATATTACTGTTAATATTATATGAACGAACTGAATAAACCCCTTGGAATAGAACAGGTATCTCTTGAGTATCTGTGATGAGATCACGATCATGAGGATTCAAGGATATTGCATGTCTATTCCTAACTATATGTTCCTAGTCTAGAGACACTGAGTTTGGGGATCAGTGATCTCATGTAAGACTAGTACGACTTATCTACTTGTATATGGATACAAGGTAAAGACCTCATGAGCTGCAGATATGGAGATATCTTAGCTAAAGTCGTGGGTGGACCTATAAGAGTATAGCTCGCACTGAACAGACCCAGAAAGAGAATCTATGAGGGAATCTCACAGATAGTGTCATTAGAGTAATCTCTTTATGTTTGGGTATGTCTTTCCTTAGACCAGAAGTTATTACCTAGACTGTGTTCTTGAAGGCATGTTTTGATTGTATGCCTCGTCTGCCTGAAACATGGAGACTCATAGGTATACTGTTGGGCGTGTCCTTAAAGGGCACAGGGCTAGGGTAATAAGCTGAAGGAATTCGTCAAATCTCTGTGAGAGATTAGGTTATTTGTAAATCGGAGAAATCGGGATGACATTTACAAGGACTCGGGAATCTATGCATAGTAAAAGAGATCATGAGATGTCTGCCTTTAGAGTCAGTAAATTGAAGATTCCCTATTTCGAATAAAGCTTACCCTAAACCGCAGGGTTGATACATTTCCTTACCCTAGGTTAATGGGAAGATAACCGAGACGAAGGGAAATACATACGGTAACCAAATATGTGCAATAGGATGATCAAGTCATTAATCTGACTAGTTCTGGGCAACAAAGCATTGCTAGTGCTCTGTGTTGTCATTAATTGGGTTGTGGGCTTGTTGGGCCCAAGCCCATTTATGTCAGAAGCTAAGTTGAACCTAATAGGTCACACACTAACACCTTGTAGTCATGATGGAATAACTTTAAAGGTATTGGGCCTAATAATGGTTGTTAGCCCAAGAAGCTGTTTGGAAGCCCACCTAAATGGGTGGGTGGTGCATGGAGCTTAGTAATGGGCTTGGATAGTCCAAGCCTTTACTAATTAATTTAATTAGTTAAATTAATAATCAAATATTTGAATTTCGAATTTTGAATTTGAAATTTGAATTTGAAATTTGAATTTTGAAATTTGAATTTGAAATTTGAAATTTGAATATTGGAATTTGAATTTTGAAATTCGAATTTTGAATTTGAAATTTGAAATTCTGAATTTTGAATTTTGAATTTGAATGTTTGAACATTTGAATTCAAGTGTTTGAATTCGAATTTGAATTGGCTTTGAAAAGTTGTTTCATAACAAAATGATAAGATAGGATCTTATTGACCAAGAATTTTACTGAACAAGAATTTTACTCGTTAATTTTTTTTTTGACTCTACTCCGCTTAGCAGACAACTCCCTTGGACGCGTACAAGGGAGGGTGTCACATGCGTAGACCAAGTGTGGTGGTATAAAATTAATTTTATGAAAATTATGAAGTGAATCGTGGGAGTCTCATCCTATGTGAAGGGAATAGAAAATTGATTAGTACTGATGGATTGAGTCAAAGTCTTCTGGGAAGGCTTGTGATGGTTAGATGTTAAGATGGTGGCCGGATGGCCTTTCATAAAGGATTAATTGTGATGGAGTCAAGTAAGAAGGTGCGATAATAGCTGGTAAATAGAATGGTACTTGCTTAAATAAAAGACTGATAGTTTTGATTTAATGATGGAATATGTGTTGAAAATGCACAGTGTGGATGTTGCTCTTGACTAGGTAACCTGATATATGATTATGTGTGTTTGCAGTACCTTGACTGGTCCGAGAGACTTGTATACCAGCCGATATTGAACTAGGAAAGTAATGACAGTGTTGGAGTTAGTTCCATATGGCAGGATAAGTAAGTTTTGAAAATCCCTATATGATGGGACATGTATGAGAGAGATATAATATGTGACCTTGGAATGATACATACTGATTGAATGAAATGAAGATGGAGGTGAGGTGTATAGGAATGAAATGTGTGTGGAGTTAATAACATGAGTATGGAAATCTTAGGCATGTTGCTTTTAATGTGAGAAATTAATGATGAACTATGTGTCAAGCTTGGAGATGGCTAAGTGAAATTGTAAGTATGATATTATATATAGAGATTCATAAGTGGATTCGTGATTGAAGGCTTTGAAATGGCCGATGTAATATATAAACTGTAATGTGTGGCCTATTAGGTGGCAGTTAAATGTCTCGAGGAATTGATTCGCCAATGTGTTTTGGTGAAAGTTGGTAAACCGATAAGGTTAGATTCGACAGTTGGGCACAGAGATGGTGCTTGTTTTAAGATAAAGTGCAGAAGTGAAATTGCACGTTGTAGGTTAAAACCATGAGAAGAAGTATATGTGTATACAATTTGTGGCTAAATGCCAAAAATGGGGATTATTCCCTCAAAAAAGGAAAATTACAATGAGTGTGAATTAGGTGATTGCTCGGTGAAATTGCATTGAGGAGCTGTTGAGATCCCATAACAGTGTCTAATGTGGAATAAGATGTGTGGAGAGATTGATTGTTTAACAAAGTAAGATCATGTGATGAGTGTTACCGAAAGGAATTTGATGACGAGAGTACATACTCCGTAGAAATAAAACTCAGATAAGGATAATTACCGCTGTAATGTGCCAGAGATTGTTATCTTCCTGGGTGGCACAAATGGAATTGGACCGGGTTGTAACATCCCACTTAAAAATTTAGGAAAATACATAAAATACTATAAGGCATAAGTATGCATGTGTGAAAATTAGAGTTTCATGTAATAATTGATTGGAATTTGAATTGTATGGTTACTAGTGTAGAATTAATATTGAGCTAGGAAAATTATTAGAATTATAATGATAGGTGAGAAATTATTTTAGGCATGTAGGAATAATTATGTAGTAACATATAAAAATAATTAAAGATAATTGTAGGGCTTGAGGACTTATAGTTTTTGAGCTAGTACCCAAGTTAATATCACTTATGGGCTTGTACATGTTTTAATCCCAAATGCTTGTTGGGCTGAAGCCATAAGGCCTTATGTAGCACTCTTGAATCAGCCCAAACTCATTAGTAACTTGCCCTAACCTCATCTTAAGTGAGTCCACAAGTCAGCCCCTTATTGGTTAGAAACCTCCACATGGCATGGCTTATCTTGTCTTCTATCATTTGTGCGCACATGGCTCCCTAAAAATCTGCACTTGGACTGCATCTAATCATGTGAAGTCAGCCTTACTTTCCTTTCCCTTGTCCTTTATGTATGGAAAATGTAAGAAAGAAAGTTAGATGCTTGCTGCACTTTCCTAACTTAGGCAGCTTTTAGACATGCAACCAATGAAGATCTTGTAGGCAGATTGCATGTTCATTGTGTGGGCAGAAAATTCTGCACCATTTTGACCCTCACTTGAGCTCTCCAAGTGTGAGGATTTAGCCAAGTTTCCACCCTTGTGGAATGGCTTTAAATCAGCCACAAACCCTCACTCTTTCCACCCTTATGCGCTGAAATTAGGCTGAGTTTAGGCTCTTTGAAACATAAACAAAATCAGCACCTATTGTCTTCCTCTTTCCACTTGAAAACAGTGAGTGTGTAGGGAGTAAAACCTTCAGAAATATTTCACACCATCCCCTCCTTTTCCTTGCTGCAACCGTGACCTTAAGCATCAACCATAGTGCAAGCATTCCTCTCATTTTCCTCACTGTCCAACCGAGCTTCCATCAAGGGTATAGTGTACCTTCCTCCTTCATTGTCTTCTCCTACCTTGATTGTTTGATGGAGACATCATCTTGCTTGTAGGTTCTGCCCAAGTTGTCCTTCCACCCACCATTTGTGCGCATAAGTCATCTTCTAGGGAGGGTGAAATTATTGCTTAGTGGAGCTTAGAAAGTGTGGTGTTTGTTTCTTGGTCAACTAGTATGCACTACAAGAGGTAAGCATAGATTTTAGACCTTCTTCCCTCCTTTGTTAACCTTGTATATGTTTATAAATGGCCTTAAAATTTAGTTGTGAACTCTCTTAAAACTCTGCCTTGTCATGTTTTAGGCCTTAGGAAGAGCATAATAAAAATAATGGTGGGGCTGTTAGATAATAACTTAGTATGCCTTTTAAAATTGTATGAAACAGTATATTAGGAATAGCATGCTTAGACCCTTGTAGCACACCTTGTGTGAAGTAGTAAGGTTGTGGAATAAAGTTTCCTTGATATGTTTGTCTTGATAAAAATCGATTCTGACTTGGTAAGTTTAATGTAAGCTAGTCCTATTTTAAAGAAGCATAACTCAATTAGATAGGCTACTGTATGCTGTCACTGTTTCTGCTAAAAAATGCCATTGTTGCTGTTTAAAAAATGTTACTGTTTGTTGCTGAAAAATGCTACTGTCTCTGTTTAAAAAATGTTATTGTTTACTGCTGAAAAATGCTATTGTCTCTATTTAAAAAATGTTACTGTTTGCTGCTGAAAAATCCTACTGTCTCTGTTTAAAAAATGTTACTGTTTGCTGCTGAAAAATGCTACAGTTTTTGTTGCTAAAAACGTTACTATCTGCTATTTAAAAACGTTACTCTCTGCTGCTGTAAAACGTTACTGTTTCAGCTGCAAAACATCATTGTTTTCTGCTCACTGTTTTTAAGCTAAACTTTGTTATTTTCTGATCACTGTTTTAAGAGAAACGTTACTGATTTTCTGCTCATTGTTTTGCTGTAAAATGTTGTTGTTTCTGCCCATTGTTTTGCTGTAAAATGTTGCTATTTCTGCCCACTATTTTGCTGTAGAACTTTGCTATTTCTGCTCACTATTTTGCTTTAAAATGTTATTGTAAAATGATTTATTGCACTTGATTTAGGTGCGCATAAACAGTGAGAAACGTAGCATATTTCGCGGCTGTTTGGAAATTATTTAAGGCACACAAGGTAAGTGTTAGGCGATATTACCTAATGTGACTATTGACTAGTGTATGAAGTTGTAACATGATGCTCCATATTCCGTGAAATTATTATGTTCCTTATGATGAAAGTATCCTGCCATGAATATGCCTTGATGGCAATATGATTATGAGGTAAAGTTGTTATGTGGCAGCATAACGTATATGAAAAGTATGATATAAGCATGCATCTTACATAATATCGCATCTATTTTTCCACTTTGTGTGTGAAAGCATAGCATGGCATCCATGTCGCAAAATTCATATAGCCTTGCAATTTTAGAATAGTTATGTACAGGACCATGTGTTTGAGCACGCATCATATAGGCATCCCTCCGGTACCAGGGCATGGGACACTTGGCATCAGTCCGCATAGGCCACAGTTGGAATCCACCTATGAGGGTGCCGATTTATGGGATATCCACTGTGTATTGCGCGCACGACGGTGCTATGAGCGCAAAAGGAAGGCGTTATATACGCAATATATATATATATGATGAAAAGGAAAAGGATAAGGAACAGGATATGTTGAAGTGACTGTTTATGATTTTGTGCCTAGTTTAATACTGTTGCGTTATTGTTTTTGTTGCCACAATAGTGGGATTATTCTCACCCCTTTTGGGTTGCTATTTTCATAAATGGCAGGAGGACGAAAGAGCTTTTGAAGGCGTGATGCATGTTGTTACTTACTGCTGATTGGACTTTTGCTGTTGCTATTTTATTGTTGGATGACTGTAATGCTTTATATTTTGGAGCACTTGGATGACTGTAGAAACTATTATCTTAAATTCTGTTTTAGTCTTTCATGAACAGCGGCTATTTTGGAAAAATCTGGAAACGTTTTGAAAAGAATTTTTGAACGTTTTAAGGGCTGATTTTTAAACAGTGTTACAAGCACCTTACGGGTTATGTTTCAAGGGGCAAACGAACTCCGATTTACTATTATCTTATATGTACGCGAAGCCCTAGACGTGCTCTTTCGAAATCACAAGGAATATTTTTTAAATCATCAGAACGGAATTTATACGAATTTTTAAAGACAATACGGTTTTGCCTTTGAAATAGTATTTTCAGCAACTTAAGAAATTTTTTAACATACTCTGATTTCTAGAAGAAAATTGATTTCAACTAAGTTTCGATTAGAAACACTAAAGTTAAATTTTTCAGTAGCTAAAGTATCGTCAAAGACTCTAATTCCGCTTAGCAAACGAATCTCTTGGATGCATACAAGGGAGGGCGTTACACTAATTGGTATCAGAGCAGTTTGATCCATGGTTTTGTTTGTTGATTGATTGAATTGATTGCTGATTGTGCTTGTTTGATGATTTGCTTGCTATTTGTAATGAAGTGCAATTAACTGTTTAAGTGCTTGATAGTTTCGATATGATAATATGTTGTATTGTTTGAAATATATTAACTGTTGTAGTTAGATTGTTAAGATTAGTCTGTGATAAGGCACGGATGCATATTTAACTTACCCAAATTGAACTCGAGTACCTACTTGGGACTGCTGTCATAAATAACTTACAGTGAGCCTGATCACCTTATTTCATGATATTGTGAGTGCAGAATCATGGCAGGTAACCGCGGTTCAACTCGGGGAAGGCCTAGCAATGCAGAAGAGGACCTTATCACTACCATTGGGGGACTGGCAACATTTTTCCAGAATATGAGCCAAGAGTGGTGAGAACATAGGCAACAGAACCAGAACCAACCCGCACCGCATGACAATGCAGAAGAAATCGCTCGACGGAGGTTGAAAGACTTCCGCAACTTTCAACCAACTACCTTTGAAGGTGAAGAAAACCCTGAGGTTGCAGCAAGGTGGCTACAGATGATCGAGCACATATTCGAACGTATGGCATACCAAGAGACCCAGTAGACCGATTATGCATCGTACCAGCTGATGGGAGAAGCTCTAACCTGGTGGACCGGTGCGAGGGCTCTGCTGAGAGCTCAGGATGTTGAACTGACGTGGGCCGTGTTCAGACGAGTTTTTCTAAACAAGTATTTTTCGAAAGCTGTGAGAAGAATGAAGCACACTGAGCTGCTGTCACTCAGGCAGGACAACATGGCGATCAATGAGTACATTGCAAAATTTGGGCAACTGATGGAATATGCCAACTTTGACAGGAATATTTATGATGAGGAATGGAAGGTTAAGAAATTCGAAAGCGGATTACATCCAGAGATCCGTAAGCTCATATTGACGACTGCAAACCGAACACTTCCGGAGCTAATCAATCAGAGTCGGGAGGCAGAAGGAATCATCAATGAGGCTAAGAATATGAATAAGCAACCAACACAATTCCAAGGAGGAAACAAAATAGGCCGGCTTTTCAGGAAGGCCACCGGAATGGGTCGAGGCAAGGGTTCTCAGTTACAGGCGCGAGCTGGAAATTTCAAGAGAAACAATGCTCCTGGTCAATCGTCAACTGGACGTCAGGGTGCAAATGCTTATGTTACTTGTGGTAAGAACCACGCTAGAGTCTGTTGACGGGGAACCAATGCATGTTTCAGGTGTGGCCAGCCAGGACATTTTGCTTACGAATGCCTCAGAACGCTAATCAGCCGCCTACGCAAGCACGAGTTTCACACTGGATGCAAATGAAGCTCAAAAATACCCCAACCTGATCAAAGGTAATGTCACTTTAAATGGTCACCCAATTTCTATTATTTTTGATTCTGGAGCATCTGGCTCTTTTATGGCAAAGCACACTGCTATGAGAATAGGCATCACCCCAACCCCGTTACCTTATGAGTTACACATCAGTACCCCTACTGGAGGATCATGCACAGCCTCAGAAATCTGCAGAGGTGTTATTTTGCAATTTGAAGGAAACACTTATACAGTAAACTTGGTGGTCCTACCGGTATTCAATTTTGATGTGATTATCGGTATGGACTGGTTGACGGAAAATGGGATAACGTTGGACTGTCGAGCGGGGAAAGTCATTGTTCCTGCGAAATATGGTAATTTTCAACCCTTTTTCTATTATTTCTTTATTACAAGTTAGAAAGGAGCTCCTCAGGGGAGCAGCAGGGTATCTTTTGTTGATCGAGGCTGAGACTACGGTTGACAATCAAATTCAGAATGTACTTGTAGTTAGTGAATTCGAGGAGGTATTCCCTAATGAAATACCTCGATTGCCTCCTCATAGGGAAATAGAATTTTCCATCGAACTTGTTCCCGGAGTTGGACCAATTTCCATTGCTCCGTATCGTTTGGCACCTTTGGAACTTCGAGAATTGAAGAAGCAGATAGAAGAACTGTTGCCAAAGGAATTCATTAGACCTAGTACCTCTCCATGGGGTGCTCCAACCATTTTGATTAAGAAGAAGGATGGTAGTCTATGTCTATGTTGGATTATCGTCAATTGAACAAAGTTACAGTGAAGAATAAGTATCCGCTACCAAGGATCGATGATTTGATGGACCAGCTGAGAGGAGCCAGAGTCTTTTCCAAAATAGATTTACGATCGGGATACCATCAAATCCTGGTCAAACCAGAGGATATTCCGAAAATAGCTTTTAGAACTCGTTACTGGCACTACGAATATCAGGTGATTCCGTTCGGACTCACGAATGCTCCGGCGGTATTCATGGATTACATGAACCGCATCTTCCGCCCATTTCTTGATCAGTTTGTTATTGTGTTTATCGATGACATCCTGATTTACTCTGCCAATGAAGAACTGCACGCGGAAGATTTGAGGATTGTTATGCAAATCTTGAAGGAGAAGCAGTCGTACGCAAAGTGGTAAAAATGTGAGTTTTGGCTTAAAGAAGTCCAGTTTCTAGGTCATATGATTTCAACAGAAGGTATTGCTGTGAATCCCAGCAAGGTTGAAGCTGTCATGAATTGGGAACTACCCAAGACTGTCACTGCAGTACGGAGTTTCTTAGGACTTGCTGGCTATTATTGAAGGTTTATTAAGAATTTCTCTCAGTTAGTACAACCTCTTACCCGTCTCACTCGGAAGGATAAGCCTTTTGAGTGGACTGATGCTTGTGAAGAATGTTTCATGGAATTGAAGAGTAGGTTGACGAGTTCTCCAGTACTTACTTTTTCCGGATACTACTCGAAAGTTTGAAGTATACTGCGATGCGTCGTTGAAAGGACTTGGATGCGTTTTGATGCAGGATCATATGGCGGTAGCTTATTCTTCTCGACAATTAAAGTCTCATGAAGAAAATTATCCTACGCATGATTTGGAGTTAGCAACTATAGTGTTCGCACTTAAAATCTGGAGACACTACTTGTATGGTTCGCAGTTTGATGTGTTCAGCGATCACAAGAGTCTGAAGTACTTGTTCGACCAAAAGGAAATAAATATGAGGAAACGACGGTGGATGGAATTCCTGAAAGACTATGAGTTTGAACTTAAATACCACTCAGGCAAGGCAAATGTGGTAGCTGACGCCCTGAGTCAGAAGACTCTGCACACTGCAACTCTGATGATGGAAGAACTGAAATTATTTGAGTCCTTTCGAGATTTGGATTTGTCTGTAGTCAAAAGAAGAAGTAGCATAAGGTTGGGTAGTATAAAAATAGAGAATGAGTTACTCAGTAAAATTAAGGAGGCTCAAAGAGATGAGGAGCTAGTCCATAGTTTGGTTGGCATCCAAGATGTAGTATTGAGATTCCAAGGTTGGTTAGTTGTGCCGAATGAAGAATTGAAGCAAGAAGTATTACAGGAGGCTCATAAGGGTAATTATGTCGTTCATCCTGGATCCACAAAAATGTACCATGATTTGAAGACTTCATTTTGGTGGCCGGGTATGAAACGTGATATTGCTGAGTATATATCTCGATGTCTAACTTGTCAGAAGGTGAAGTACGAACATCAGAAACCTTCGGGAGTTCTTCAACCTTTGGAGATTCCCGAGTGGAAATGGGACAGTATTGTAATGGATTTTGTAGTTGGACTTCCTCGGACGCGAGAAGGATATGATGCTATTTGGGAGATTGTTGACCAATTGACGAAGTCAGCTCATCTCTTGTGTGTTTGAACCACGTATAATACAGAGAGGCTTGCCAGAATTTATCTTCGGGAGATTGTGAGGCTACATGGAGTCCCTACCAGTATTGTCAGTGATCGTGATCCCAAGTTTACCTCTAAGTTCTGGGAGTCTTTTCAGCAAGCTTTAGGGACCCACTTGAGGTTGAGCACTGCTTACCACCCACAAACCGATGGACAGACAGAACGCACTATTCAAGCTTCAGAGGACATGTTGCGAGCATGCGTTTTGGAGTTAGGAGGCAATTGGGACAATTATCTTCCTTTGATTGAATTTGCTTACAACAACAGTTACCATTCCAGTATCCAAATGGCACCATATGAAGCTTTGTATGGGAGAAAATTTAGATCCCCTTTATGTTGGACTGAAGTGGGCGAGCGAAGTATTTTAGGACCTGATCTAATTCAAGAAACATCTGAACAGGTAAAGAAGATTAGAGAAAATATGCATCGAGCTCAAGCCAGACAGAAAAGTTATTACGACAAACGTCATAAGCCCTTATCTTTTGAAGTAGGAGATCATGTATTTTTGAGAATCACACCTACCTCGGGACTCGGCAGGAGAATGGGAGTAAAGAAATTAAGTCTGCGATACTTAGGACCATGCCTTATTTTGGACCGGATTTGAGAGTCAGCATACCGATTGGCGTTACCACCTAATCTGTCAAGGATTCATAATGTATTTCATGTATCGCAGCTGAGGAGATATCTCTTTGATTCATCTCACGTATTACAGCCTGAAGAAGTGGAATTAAGGGAAAATTTGACGTATCAAGTTCAACCGTTCCAGATCCTTGAAAGATCTGTCAAACGACTGTGTTCCAAAGAAATCCCTTTGGTGAAAGTGTTGTGGAACAACAAATCGGCAGCTGAAGCCACTTGGGAGCGCGAGGACGACATTTAGAATCGCTATCCAGAACTGTTTAACTCTTAAGTAAGTCTATTTTGCGGACAAAATTCCTTTTTGGTGGGGAGAGCGTAACATCCCTTGTAAAAATTTAGGAAAATACATAAAATACTATAAGGCATAAGTATGCATGTGTGAAAATTAGAGTTTCATGTAATAATTGATTGGAATTCGAATTGTATGGTTACTAGTGTAGAATTAATATTGAGTTAGGAAAATTATTAGAATTATAATGATAGGTGAGAAATTGTTTTAGGCATGTAGGAATAATTATGTAGTAACATATAAAAAGAATTAAAGATAGTTGTAGGGCTTGAGGACTTATAGTTTTTGGGCTAGTACCCAAGTTAATATCACTTATGGGCTTGTACATGTTTTAATCCCAAATGCTTGTTGGGCTGAAGCCTTAAGGCCTTATGTAGCACTCTTGAATCAGCCCAAACCCATTAGTAACTTGCCCTAACCTCATCTTAAGTGATTCCACAAGTCAGCCCCTTATTGGTTAGAAACCTCCACATGGCATGGCTTATCTTGTCTTCTCTCATTTGTGCACACATGGCTCCCTAGAAATCTGCACTTGGACTGCATCTAATCATGTGAAGTCAGCCTTACTTTCCTTTCCCTTGTCCTTTACGTATGGCAAATGTAAGAAGGCAAGTTAGATGCTTGCTGCACTTTCCTGACTTAGGTAACTTTTAGACATGCAACCAATAAAGATCTTGTAGGCAGATTGCATGTTCATTGTGTGGGCAGAAAATTCTACACCATTTTGACCCTCACTTGTGTGCTCCAAGTGTGAGGATTTGGCCAAGTTTCTGCCCTTGTGGAATGGCTTTAAATCAGCCACAAGCCCTCACTCCTTCCACCCTTGTGCGCTGAAATTAGGCTGAGTTTAGGCTTTTTGAGACAGAAAAAAAATATGCACCTATTTTCTTCCTCTTTCCACTTGAAAACAGTGAGTGTGTAGGGAGTAAAACCTTCAGAAATATTACACACCATCCCCTCGTTTTCCTTCCTGCAACCGTGACCTTAAGCATCAAGCATAGTGCAAGCATTCCTCTTATTTTCCTCACTGTCCAGCCGAGCTTCCATCAAGGGTATAGTGTACCTTCCTCCTTCATTGTCTTCTCCTACCTTGAATGTTTGATGGAGACATCATCTTGCTTGTAGGTTCTGCCCAAGTTGTCCTTCCACCCACCATTTGTGCGCATAAGTCATCTTCTAGGGAGGGTGAAATTGTTGCTTAGTGGAGCTTAGAAAGTGTGGTGTTTGTTTCTTGGTTAACTAGTGTGCACTACAAGAGGTAAGCATAGATTTTAGATCTTCTCCCCTCCTTTGTTAACCGTGTATATGTTTAGAAATGGCCTTAAAATTTAGTTGTGAACTCTCTTAAAATTCTGCCTTGTCATGTTTTAGGCCTTAGGAAGAGCATAATAAAAATAATGGTGGGGCTGATAGATAATAACTTAGTATGCCTTTTAAAATTGTATGAAACATTATATTAGGAATAGCATGCTTAGACCCTTGTAGCACACCTTGTGTGAAGTAGTAAGGTTGTGGAATAAAGTTTCCTTGATATGTTTGTCTTGATAAAAAACGATTCTGACTTGGTAAGTTTAATGTAAGCTAGTCCTATTTTAAAGAAGCTTAACTCAATTAGATAGGCTGCTGTATGCTGTCACTGTTTCTATTAAAAAATGCCATTGTTGCTGTTTAAAAAATGTTATTGTTTGCTGCTGAAAAATGCTACTGTCTCTGTTTAAAAAATGTTACTATTTGCTGCTGAGAAATGCTATTGTCTCTGTTTAAAAAATGTTATTGTTTGCTGCTTAAAAATGCTACTATCTCTGTTTAAAAAACTGTTACTGTTTGCTGCTGAAAAATGCTACTGTCTCTGTTTAAAAAATGTTACTATTTGCTGCTGAAAAATGCTACTATTTCTGCTGCTAAAAACATTACTCTCTGCTATTTAAAAACGTTACTCTCTGCTGCTACAAAACGTTACTGTTTCTGCTGCAAAATGTCACTGTTTTCTGCTCACTATTTTTAAGCTAAACGTTGTTATTTTCTGATCATTGTTTTAAGAGAAACGTTACTGATTTTCTGCTCACTGTTTTGCTGTAAAATGTTGTTGTTTTTGCCCACTATTTTGGTGTAAAATGTTGTTATTTCTGCCCACTATTTTGTTGTAAAATGTTTTTGTTTCTGCTCACTGTTTTACTTTAAAACGTTGCTGTAAAATGATTTATTGCACTTGATTTAGGTGCGCATAAACAGTGAGAAAAGTAGCATATTTCGCTACTGTTTGGTAATTATTTAACGCACACAAGGTAAGTGTTAGGCGATATTACCTAATGTGACTATTGACTAGTGTATGAAGTTGTAACATGATGCTCCATATTCCGTGAAATTATTATGTTCCTTATGATGAAAGTATTCTGCCATGAATATGCCTTTATGGCAATATGATTATGAGGTAAAGTTGTTATGTGGCAGCATAACTTATATGAAAGGTATGATATAAGCATGCATTTTACATCATATCGCATCTATTTTTCCGCGTTGTGAGTGAAAGCATAGCATGGCATGCATGTACCAAAATTCATATAGCCTTGCAATTTTAGAATAGTTATGTACAGGACCATGTGTTTGAGCACGCATCATATAGGCATCCCTCCGGTACCAGGGCATGGGACACTTGGCATCAGTCCGCATAAGCCACAGTTGGAATCCACCTATGAGGGTGCCGATTTATGGGATATCCACTGTGTATTGCGCGCACGACGGTGCTATGAGCGCAAAAGGAAGGAGTTATATACGCAATATATATATATATATATATATATATATATATATATATATATGATGAAAAGGAAAAGGACAATGAACAGGATATGTTGAAGTGACTGTTTATGATTTTGTGCCTAGTTTAATACTGTTGCGTTATTGGATTTGTTGCCACATTACTGGGATTATTCTCACCCCTTTGGGGCTGCTATTTTCATAAATGGCAGGAGGACGAAAGAGCTTTTGAAGGCGTGATGCATGCTGTTACTTACTGCTGATTGGACTTTTGTTGTTGTTGTTTTATTGTTGGATGACTGTAATGCTTTATATTTTGGAGCACTTGGATGACTGTAGAAACTATTATCTTAAATTATGTTTTAGTCTTTCATGAATAGCGGCTATTTTGGTAAAATCTGGAAACGTTTTGAAAAGAATTTTTGAACGTTTTAAGTGCTGATTTTTAAAGAGTGTTACAAGCACCTTATGGGTTATGTTTCAAGGGGCAAACGAACTCCGATTTACTATTAACTTATATGCACGCGAAGCCCCATATTTTCTCTTTCGAAATCACAAGGAATATTTTTTTAAATCATTAGAACGGAATTTATACAAATTTTTAAAGACAGTACGGTTTTGCCTTTGAAATAGTATTTTCAGCAACTTAAGAAATTTTTTAACATACTCTGATTTCTAGAAGAAAATCGATTTCAACTAAGTTTCGATTAGAAACACTAAAGTTAAATTTTTCAGTAGCTAAAGTATCATCAAAGACTCTAATTCCGCTTAGCAAATGACTCTTTTGGATGCATACAAGGGAGGGCGTTACACGGGTATTGTCGGCCAGTTAATCGGATTAGTAAGATTGCCGAGAGAAAATATGAGCCATATATGTTAGGTAGTATGGCTTGTGAAAAGGAATTGGTAAAGCAGAGGAAATTGTAACTGCTATGTGTACTCCGACTGTTCACATGTGGTGACGCCGCATGATATTGAAATTTAGGGAGAACTTGAAGACTCCCGTAGGGCCTTTGAAATGCTGGGCCATTGTGAATGGAGGCTGAAAAGCCAAAGAATTGTAATGTAAACATTCAGTGAGAAGCCCGCACACTTGATGAAGCTACTTGGGGACGGGAGACTGAGATTCTCCGTCTGTATCCTGAGTTAGCATATGTGTATAATTTGATTTTGCGGACAAAATTCCAAAAAGCTGGGGTGAATATAACATCTCGTAAATTCAAATGTGAATTTATATGATATAATGTGGGTTAAAAGGGAAGGATTAGTGAAAATCCTAAAATTTGGGTCAAAATTTGTACCAAGGGCAAAATGGTAATTTGCCAAAAACGTAAACCGAGGCATGAAAAAAGAGTAGGAGAACTCAAATGATAAAAATAATGCCAGAAATGGATTTAGGATGAAAAACCGAGTGAATAGGCAAGTTTTGAAAATTTTGATGAATAGTGATTTTCCCGGTGTAAAAATACTGTTGTATAATTGTACCGATAAGAGTGAATTTTTTATGAGTATTTTGAGGAAATAAAAATATGTCATGAATCAGAAAAATATGTAGATTGTGAATTTGTGATTGGAATTAGGTGAGGGATTAAAGTTAAATCGCGTGTGGGACCCGCTCCCACCAAACAACTTAAGTTTCTTCTACTTTTTTTCCCCCCACGCGGCTTTCTCTTTCTCTCTTTCTCTTTTCTTTCTTCTTCTTCCCTCTTCTTGTGCAGCCATGGGAGCTTGGGCAAGAAACTTTCTTGCCCATTTTCCACACTTTTGAGCCGCCAAATTGATAAAGTTCCAACACCAAAGTGGTTTGTGGTGAGGTTGTGAGTATATTACCCTTCTTGAGAGAGTCATGAGAGTGAGTGTGTGATGAGATCTTTCCCCACCTATTTGGTGCGAATTTGAGGTGTTTGAGGGCTATTGGCGGTGCTTTGGCTTGGGAGGAGGCTTGATTATCACTCCTAGGTGTTAGTATATGGGTGTCCTAGAGACAATCTTTTGATTAAATAAAGGACACTAGATGTAGAACTTTTTTTGTCGCAAATAAATGAAAGCACTATTTATTCAGTTTTATATTGTGTCTCGATATTATTGTTAATATTATATGAACTAGATAAACCCCTTGGAATAGAACAGGTATCTCTTGAGTATCTGTGATGAGATCACAATCATAAGGATTCAAGGATATTGCATGTCTATTCCTAATTATATGTTCCTAGTCTAGAGACACTGAGTTTGGGGATCAGTGATCTCGAGTAAGACTAGTACAACTTATCTACTTGTATATGGATACAAGGTAAAGACCTCATGAGCTGCAGATATGGAGATATCTTAGCTAAAGTCGTGGGTGGACCTATAAGAGTATAGCTCGCACTGAACAGACCCAAAAAGAGACTCTATGAGGAAATCTCACAGATAGTGTCATTAGAGTAATCTCTTTATGTTTGGGTATGTCTTTCCTTAGACCAGAAGTTATTACCTAGACTGTGTTCTTGAAGGCATGTTTTGATTGTATGCCTCGTCTGCCTGAAACATGGAGACTCATAGATATACTCTTGGGCGTGTCCTTAAAGGGCACAGGGCTAGGGTAATAAGATGAAGGAATTCGTCAAATCTCTGTAAGAGATTAGGTTATCTGTAAACCGGAGAAATCGGGATGACATTTACAGGGACTCGGGAATCTATGCATAGTAAAAGAGATCATGAGATGATCTGCCTTTAGAGTCAGTAAATTGAAGATTCTCTATTTCTAATAAAGCTTACCCTAAACCGCAGGGGTTGATACATTTCCTTACCCTAGGTTAATGGGAAGATAACTGAGACAAAGGGAAATACATACGGTAACCAAATATGTGCAATAGGATGATCAAGTCATTAATCTGACTAGTTCTGGGGCAACAAAGCATTGCTAGTGCTCTGTGTTGTCATTAATTGGGTTATGGGCTTGTTGGGCCCAAGCCCAGTTATGTCAGAAGCTAAGTTGGACCTAATGGGTCACACACTAACACCTTGTAGTCATGATGGACTAGCTTTAAAGGTATTGGGCCTAATAATGGTTGTTAGCCCAAGAAGCTGTTTGGAAGCCCACCTAAATAGGTGGGTGGTGCATGCAGCTTAGTAATGGGCTTGGATAGTCCAAGCCATTACTAATTAATTTAATTAGTTAAATTAATAATCAAATGCTTGAGTTTCAAATTTTGAATTTGAAATTTGAATTTTGAAATTCGAATTTGGAATTCGAATTTTGAATTTGAATTTTGAAATTTGAATTTTGAAATTTGAATTTTGAAATTTGAATTTTGACATTTGAATTTTGACATTTGAATTTGGAATTTGAATTTTGAAATTCGAATTTTAAATTTGAAATTTGAAATTTTGAATTTTGAATTTTGAATTTTGAATTTGAATATTTGAACATTTGAATTCAAGTGTTTGAATTCGAATTTGAATTGGCTTTGAAAAGTTGTTTCATAACAAAAGGATAAGACAGGATCTTATTGGAACATATTCCTTGGATCAAGAAGCATCTTTGGAGCACATTCTTGGGCTGTTTGGGGCGCACATTTGAGTGATAAGAATGTCATCTTATCACTTAAAATAAAGCTCCATTCAGATTTGGTGGTTGAGGGAATCAGTGGGTGAGTTGATTCAAATTTTGAATGCAACTACTCAATATATTTTGACCCCTTTTTAGGGCTGAATTATGCGCATGAAAAGTATACTATATGATAGTTTATGAATTTAAGTTTAAACTATTTTGAACTTAATTTCACGAGGATAAGATTGGAGGTTGTTGGCAAAATTGGTTTTGCAACAGCTCCACCTTATCCTCCCATATTTCATGCGCAAATTTCAAATGAGTTTGAAAGTTGGTTTTCATTTTGAATGAATTAATTCTCTCCTCCTCTCATCAAGGTGTGCGCATATAACACTTGTTCCTCACCTTAGGGTTTTGTGAGAAAACCTAGCCTACTCTCCTTCATCTTATGCACCATTCTGTAGGGTAGTTCACTACACCTCTCCAAACAGAATACCTAGCCTCCACCTTCAACACTTGTGCGCATAGCAAGCCTCACTGTGGTGTTCATCTGGTGGCTTTCAAGAAGGAGTTCTTGCATCATTGACGAACGGTGGTGTGGATCACCATTAGAGGGTTTGAACCCTTCAAGCTTGACATCTGATCTCCCTGACTGATCAGGCCAAAAACAAGGTAACATCATGTTGTCTTAAAGCATGAACCTATGTGTGCATGTGTGTTTCCGCTGTAAATATTTTGTTTTTACACCTTACATGCTTCGGCCTTCAAAGGCCAGTTTACTTTCAAGTGGTATCAGAGTCCGGTTGCTTTACCATCGGCGGGTGATGGTACCTTGTTTGTGAAAGGGGTTTTTCACGGTCAAAATCTTTAAAGGGTTAAAGTTTAAATTCTGCATATGGATTTTGAATCACAAATCCTTTAAAGTGTTAAAGTTTTTGTTTTTATGAACATGTAAATTTGATTCTGTGTTCATAAAACATTATGCATCATGGTTTAGTTTCTTTTTCTTTATGAAAGTTTTAAAAGGAACACCCTTTTTGAAAGGGTAGATTCGACCATGGAGGGTACTAAGAGTACCTTGAATGATTTCTTATTTTTCTCCATGAATTGTGTCATGTTTATATGCATGAAATTTTGTGACAAAATTTATCATATAGAGTCACCTATATGATTCGGCCATGAAGGAGTTTATGGCTACATGCATGGTTTAATTTTATTTTCTTTGAGAAAGAATTAACAAAATTTGAATTAAAATTGTTTTTAAATTCGGCCAATTGAGAAATTTAAGATTATGAATCTTGACGTTATTTTGATGTTTAAATGTTAAATGTGAAAATATTATGTGATAATATAATGTTTGTGTTTGCAAGTTTTGAACTTTTCAGGTACAAACAGGAAGGGGATGGTCATGGTGCCCGGATTTGAATTTTTGAATTTTAAATTAATGTGTAATCGCGCCCTTTAATTTACAAGTGTATTTGTAATTTAAATTTTGTAATTTTGTCCCTCCAAAGATGTTTTGGAGTTTCTTTAATTATGTGTAATTAGAGAAATAGGCTAGTGGCGTATAGACGACAAGCGGCCGTTGCTTAAAGAAGCAAAAGGACAAAAGCGCGAGCACCATGGCTATCTCAATATAAACTGTTTATATGCATGTATGATTAGAACGTCTAGTATGCATGAATTGGGCAAACCGCGTTTTGTATGGTTATTATGTTTTTCCAATAGCGACTAGTGTATACCTATAGATGTTTGACATAGGTAACGACTAGCATGATAACTTACAATATGTGTTTGATGGGACCTAATTAACCCTAAAATAAAAGGAACCCTTAAAAGGAATAAATAATTAAGCATATGATTACCTCCCTCCACCAATGCTACTCAAAACTCTTCTACATAGTGGTGCTCCACAACTCAGTTTGGACACACTGTTTCGTTGAGCTAGAGTAGTGTTTGAAGTGTAAGACACTTAGGGTGCTGGTTTAATGCTTAACTAAGACATAAGTTGTAGGCACAGCCAGGCTTATGTGCTTAGGGTAATGGTGCTAGGTTGGTTGCATGAGATGCACCACTAAGTGACAGAGTTGTCAACCTAATGTTAAGAGAGGGTATGAGATACTGTTGATAAAGATCAACCCATTATTTAAATTAATTTTGCGGTCTCAGACGGAGATTAAAATAAATAATCGTACTCTTAATCCAACTAAGGTAAAATCTAAAGTAGATTAACCCTAAGTCAAAAGGAAGGGTCATTGACTTAGATAAAATAGTGGGAGGGGCAAATTATTTCAAGTCTTTAATAATTTGCTTTTAACTACATAACTGTATATTAACTAAAACTATATTTACATCTTTTTCAGCTTTTAGTATGACTAATCAACTGTCACTGCATTCAATTCTCGATACGAATGAACTGACCGGTTCAAATTTTATGGACTGGTATCAGAACTTAAGAATTTTTCTTAAGACCAAAAAGATAGCTTATGTCCTTGACACTGCTTTGCCTATTGCGCCTAAGGAAGGGGAAGATGGGTTCACGGAATTTGATTTCGAAACCCACAGGCAACACATGGATGATAATGTGTTGGCTTGTTGCATCATGCTGGCATCCATGTCGCCTGAACTGCGTAAATAGCACGAGCATATGGATGCCCCCTCTATTATCATGCATCTCAAGGAATTGTATGATATTAAAGGCAGACATGAGAGGTATGGGACCTTTAGGGAATTGTTCCTGTGCAAGATGACTGAAGGCATGTGTTTTAACCGCCATGTACTGAAGATGATGGCACTCATTGAGAAGCTAGAGGGTCCAGGGTTCACAATGGATGCTGAATTAATTAATGACTTAGTTCTATCATCGCTTCCTCCTTCTTTCAGTGAATTCATAATAGATTACAACATGCATGGGATGCTTGTGAGCTTGCCAGAGTTGTTAAGGATGTTAACGACTGCTGAAATGTCTATCAAGAAGGATGAGACACAAGCTCGTATGATTGGTGGGCCTGAAAGGGCCATGGGTAAAGGCAAGGAGCCTGCAAAAGGCAACTCCCTTAAGCCCAAAGGAAAACCCAATAAGAAAAAGGGCAAACAGAAAGGTAAGGGAGCACCCAAGGACAAAAGCGATGTTGTGTGCTTCCATTGTGGCAAATATGGCCATTGGAAAAGGAATTATCCAGACTACCTGAAGAGTGTGAAGGAGCATGGTGATGCTTCAACCTCAGGTATTCACATGATTGAGATAAATTATTCTTATGCTAATCCGACTTTATAAGGTATTGGATACCGGTTATGGTTCTTATTATCTGCAATGTGTTGCAGGTGCTTAGAAGCCTAGAAGATTGGAGAAGAACGAGGTGGACCCCGCGCAGGTGATGAAGCAAGAGTTGCTGCTCATGCTGGTGGGGATACCTACCTCATTAGCCTACGGGCACTTTATTGCATTTTAATAATTGTCTTTATGTTCCCGGCATTTCTGGAAATATTATTTCTTGTTTAGAACAAGATGGTTTTGATTTAACTATTAAGGATGGTACATTTTCTATCATTATGAATGATATTGTCATGGTACGCTTCTTTAATTAATGACTTGTATGTTTTGGAAATGGGAACTAAAGTGCTCAATGAAGATGTGAAATGACCTAGGATAGATAATCAGTCCTATCTTTGGCATTATGGACTAAGGCACATAAATGAAACAAGATTGTCTAGGATTCATAGAGATGGATACCTGGACTCCAAGGATTTGGAATCCTATGGACAGTATGAACCTTGTCTAGCTGGGAAAATGATTCGTCAATGCCCAAAGGGCTTGAGATTCATAGGGCTAGTGAGTTATTAGAACTCATTCACTGTGATTTATGTGGCCCAATGTATATTGTGGCTAGAGGAGGAAACTCCTATTTCATTTACTGATGAAGTAGAGAAACGGCGTGGCAAGATGGTTAAGTCATTGCGATCAGAAATTAATAAGTGCATGATAATTACTAGAATAATATGTAGGACTTGTAAAACAAGTTTCAAGTCAAAATAATGAGAACCGGTGCCAGAACTAATATTAGCTGTGGAAAAGCGAGTACCGGAAAGTTGTTCAGAAAAATAAAAAAAAAATATGATAATTCTTGTAAAACCAAGTAGGTTAAGAATAATAAATTTGGTGTTAAAATGCTAAGCGTAGCTAATTAAGTTAATACTGTGTGTTTTACTTTGAAATGGCTATATATACTCATGTTAATGGCACATTGCCCTAGAAAATAGAAATCCCTGCGTGAGTGTTGGTGCTGGTCAGCTGGGTTTGGAGTTCTTAGCCTTTCTTCACCATTTTCTTGACCAAGTGATCACCTTTACTTGTTTCCTTGCATCTTTGAGCTTGTAAACACTTGGGTCTAGTGTTGTGAGTGTGAGGTGAGCTTCTTTTCTGAGTGTAGAGGCTGTGGGAGGTGTGTCTTGTGGGCCGAATTTCTATTCTTGGTGGTTTTGAGTTGAAAGGAGCTTTGTCTTGGATTTTGGTGGTCCAAGTGGTGTTAAAGGATCAACCTTTCTCACCATTTTCGAGTACCTTGTATGACCTGAGTTTTGGAGCAGTTAAGAGAGTTCCAAGAGCATCATCTACCCCTGTTTTGGCTTGTGGTATGATCACCACCTTTGGACTTGAATTTTCTTAGTTAAAAATGGAACCTTGATGCATTTAAAGGCTAAAAGATGATAACTTAACATTGGGTAATGTCAAACACACCTAGAAATGCATGCTTTAGGGTATTTAATCGATAAAAACCCAACCTTTGGAGGATATCTTCACGAAAATGCAGAACTGCATTCTGTCGTGAAATATCCGGATATTGGTCGAGCAGATATGTAACATCCCACATAAATATTTAGGAAAATACATAAAATATATTAGAAGGCCTAAGTATGCATGTGTGAAAATTAGAGTTTCATGTAATTATTTATCTGAATTCGAATTGCGTGGTTACTAGTGTAAAATTGATATTGAGTTAGGAAAATTATTAGAATTATAATTTTAGGTGAGAAATTATTTTATGCATGTAGGAATAATTATGTAGTAACATATAAAAGGAATTAAAAATAATTGGGCTTGAGGACTTAGAATTTTTGGGCTAGTTAGTGTCAGTTGGGCTTGTGCATATTTCTAAATTGCTTATGTTTGTTGGGCTGAGGCTTTAGGCCTTTTGTAGCCCACTTGATGCAGCCCAAACCCATTAGAATACTATCCTAAACTCATCTTAAGTAACTCCACAAGTCAACCTCTTATTGGCTAGAAACCTCCACATGGCATAGCCTTTCTTCTTCCTTCATTTGTGCGCACATGGCCTTCAAAAAATCTGCACATGGGCTATTTGTTAATCATTTTGGTGAGCCTCACTTCCTTCCCTTGTCCCATACGTATTGCACATGCAAGAAGGTAAGATAGTTGCTTGTTGCACCTTCCAAATCTTGTAAGACATGCACCCAATGAAGACCTTGTGGGCAGCTTGCATGTCTTGTGTGTGGGCAGAAAATTTTGCACCACTTTGACCCCTCTTGTGCGCACAAAAAGTGTGAGGATTCAGCCTTGTATTATGCCCTTGTGGAATGGCTTTAAAACAGCCCACGACTCCTCACTTGTCTCCTCATTCTTTCCACTCCTTTGCATGAAGATAGGCTGCACCCAAACCCCTCACTTCTTCCTCTCTTACGCACTAACTAGGTTGTAGTTTAGGCACCCAAAACAGAAACCAAAATCTTCACCCATGCCTTCCTCCTTCCCCTTCAAACCGTGAGTGTGTGTAGGGAATAACATTCAGAAAAAACTGCACATCATCCTCTCTTTTTCATTGTTGAAGCTGTGACCTTAGGCATCAAGTGTAGTGCAAGCATCCTTCTCATTTTTCCTCACTGTCCAGCCAAGCTCCTCCATCCAAAGATTCTGCCCAAGTTGTCTCCCACCTCACTTGTGCGCATAAGACATCCTCTAGGAAGGTGAACTTGTTGTTTGGTGAAACTAGAAAGTGTGGTGTGTGCTCCTTGATCATTTAGTGTGTACTACAAGAGGTAAGCATGAATCTTAGACCTTCTTCCTTATTGTGTAACCATGTTTATGCTTGAGATGACATGTAATTTGTCTTGTGAACTCTCCTCATGATTCTGCCATGTCTTGTTGTAGACCCTAGAATGAGCATGATAAAAATATTATGGTGGAGCTTGTATGCCTTCATTATTGTATGAATCATTCTATGATAAATAGCATACTTTAAGCCTTTGTAGCACACATTGCATGAAATAATGAGGTTATGGAATAAAGTCTCCTTGTTATGCTTGTTTTGATGCTAAAAATGCCACTGTTTCTGTTTGAAATTGTCACTGTTTGATGCTAAAAAAATGCCACTATTTCTGTTTAAAAATGTCACTGCTTTGATGCTAAAAAATGCCACTATTTCTGTTTAAGAATGCAGCTGTAAACGTTACTGTTTCTGTTTAAAAAACATCACTATATGTTATTCACTGCTGCTGTAAAATGCTACTGTTTTTGCTGCTGTAAACGTTACTGTTTCTGTTTAAAAAACGTCACTGTATGTTGTTCACTGCTGCTGTAAAATGCTACTATTTTTACTGCTGTAAACGTTACTGTTTCTGCTGTAAAACGTCACTGTTTCTGCTCACTGTTTTAAAGAAAAACGTTGCTATTTTCTGCTCACTGTTTTGCTGTAAAATGTTGCTATTTTGCTCACTATTTTTGCTGTAAAACATTTCTGTTTTGCTCACTGTTTTTGCTGTAAAACGTTGCTGTTTTGCTCATTGTTTCTGCTGTAAAACATTGCTGTTTTGCTCACTGTTTTGTTGTAAAACATTGCTATTTTTGCTCACTATTTTTCCTTAAAATGATGCTGTAAAATGATTTATTGTAATTGATTTAGGTGCGCATAAGCAGTGAGAAACGTAGCATATTTCGCTGCTGTTTGGTGATTATTTAAGGCACGCAAGGTAAGTGTTAGGCGATATTACCTAATGTGACTATTGACTAGAGTATGAAGTTGTAACATGATGCTCCATACTCCGTAAAATTATTATGTTCCTTATGATGTAAGTATTCTGCCATGAATATGCCTTGACAGCAATATGATTATGAGGTAAAGTTGTTATGTGGCAGCATAACGTATATGAAAAGTATATAAGCATGCATCTTACATCATACCGCATTTATTTTTACGCTTTGTGTGTTATAGCATAGCATGGCATGCATGTACCAAAATTCATATAGCCTTACAATTTTAGAATAGTTATGTACAGGACCATGTGTTTGAGCACGCATCATATAGGCATCCCTCCGGTACCAGGGTATGGGACACTTGGCATCAGTCCGCATAGGCCACAGTTGGAATCCACCAATGAAGGGTGCCGATTATGGGATATCCACTGTGTATTGCGCGCACGACGGTGCTAAGAGCGCAAAAAGGAAGGCGTCATATACGCAATATATATATATATATGATGAAAAGGAAATGGACAAGGAACAAGATATGTTGAAGTGACTGTTTATGATTTTGTGCCTAGTTTAATACTGTTACGTTATTGGTTTTGTTGCCACTTTACTGGGATTATTCTGACCCCTTTGGGGCTGCTATTTTCATAAATGGCAGGAGGACGTAAGAGCATTTGAAGGCGTGATGTTTGCTGTTACTTGCTGATGCTTGGACTTTTGCTGTTGCTGTTTAATTGTTGGATGACTGTAATGCTTATTATCTTGGAGCACTTGGATGACTGTAGACATTATTATCTTCCATTTTGTTTTAGTCTTTCATGAACAGCGGCTGTTTTGGAAAAATCAGAAAATGTTTTGCGAAAAGGATTTTTGAACGTTTTATTAAGTGCTGAATTTTAACAGTTTTACGAGCACCTTACGGGTTATGTTTCAAGGTGCAAACGAACTCCGATTTACTATAATTTTATATGCACGCGAAGCCCCCGACGTGCTCTTTCGAAATCACAAGGAATATTTTTTAACTCATCCGAACAGAATTTATACGAATTTTTAAATGCATTACGGTTTTGCTTTTGGAATAAGAATTTTAGTAGCTAAAGTGTCGTTAAAGACTCTAATTCCGCTTAGAAAATGACTCTCTTGGATGCATACAAGGGAGGGCGTTACAAGATATCCGATTATTGGATATATGAATATGGGGATCTGGATATCCGGATATTGGATATCCGGATATGGACCCAGATATTGCATATCCGGATATACCCCGAGGAATATCCGGATATTCTGGGAATTCAAAGAACAGTAGCTTTACTGTTCATACAGTAGGCTATTGGGGGTTTGTGGACCCTAGATTAAGGAAGTCGAACTTCTGTAATTAATGGACTAAGTCAGAATCATGTGATTAAGGGCTTGTGGCTTTGTTAGAAGCCTTAAGACGTAAAACGTAAAGGAAAGGCGTTGTCTTTATATTGTATGCTTGAGATGCATGATTATTGATATGTCATTGGTCCATAACAGATTGTGATACTGCTGTATTTGGACTTTGAGCTTGTGGCTTGGATAGCTAGCTTAAGAGGTAAGCTTTCGTGTCCTCGGTTTAGCCATGTTGTGGTTCCACCATGTCCCATGGGGATATGGTTATATGTATGTTGTTTTACATGCTTTGATGTTTTGGAAATGCTATTGAGCTATTATATGCAATGTGCTTTTATGATATGCATGTGATGTCCACCTATACGGTAAGCCTGAGTATGTAGTACATACAAGATGGTGAGGCTGTGGGTGAGGTGCAAGCGGTGTTCCTTGTACTCATGTAGGTATAGACGTATTCCTGCATTTCTCTGGCCAGTAAATAGCGATAGACATACATGTCATGTTGCACTGCATAGTTTTGGAACTTATATTGAATTACTATTTTTAGAGACTTGGATGGCGATGTTGTTTATTTGGTGAGCATGGGGTTTGTCCATGCCACGTAGACTTGTTATGTCTTAGTTTTATTTGATGTTGTAATAATGTATCAGGATATTGTCCGGACTACGTGATGTAGATCCGTGATTTTAGATACACACTTATCTATATGTTATGAGGTATTTCAGTTAGTTGTCTTGCAATTTACATACAGGCATTGGTTTTCATGAAATTGATTAAGTAATCAAGTTGGTAATTGATGATGACATCATAATTGAAAAGAAAAAGAATATTCCGCATTTTTAATTAAGCACCGCTTAATACGATGTAATGTTAATATTCCGGGTATACACGGGGTGTTACACTAGTGAGTTATTAGAACTCATTCACTGTGATGTATGTGGCCCAATGTCTATTGAGGCTAGAGGAGGATACTTCTATTTCATTACCTTTGCTGATGAAGTAGAGAAATCGCGTGGCAAGATGGTTAAGACATTGCGATCAGATCGTGATGGTGAATATCTGAGCCATGAGTTTCAGGATTATCTGAGAGAAAATGGAATTCTCTCGCAGTTTACTGCACTTTACACACCACACCAAAATGGTGTCTCCGAAAAGAGAAACAGGTCCTTGTTAGACATGGTTAGGTCTATGATGAGTGAGACTCAACTTCCAAAATCATTTTGGGGATATGCCTTAGACACAGCGGCATACCTTCTAAATAGTGTACCGTCTAAGTCTATTCAGACCACACCATATAAGATATGGAATGTTAAGAGACCCAACCTGAGTTACCTCAGGGTATGGGGATCGCCAGCTTATGTCAAAGCGTTGGCATCAGACAAGCTTAGTGCTGAGAGTACTTAATGTCTATTTGTAGGGTATCCCAAGGTTCTAAGGGATACTGCTTTTACTCCAAGAATGAACACAAGGTGTTTGTGTCCAGGAATGCTGAGTTCCTTGAGAAGGATTTGATCTCTCAAGGAGCCAGTGGGAGTAAGATTGACGTTGAAGAAGTACAAGAACCACAAGAACAGATTGAGGAACCCGAGTCTGCTCCGCAGGCGACGTTCTCCAATGGAGAAGTAAACACACAACTCCGTAGGTCTACGAGGGTCATCCATCCACCTGAGAGGTATGGGTTTGTGATTAAGAATCAGCAAACCGTCGAGGATGATGAACCAAGTAACTACGAAGAGGCAGTCAAGGATGTTGACTCTTCTATATGGCTTGAAGCCATGGAATCTGAAATGGATTCGATGTATCAAAACAAGGTATGGACCTTGGTTCCTAAACCGCAAGGAATAGTTCCTATCAGTAACAGAGTCTTGTTCTTCGTTCTTCATCTTCATCTTCTTCTTCTTTTTCTTTCTCCTTTATAATTAGTTTATGTTTTCTTTTTGGAGATCAGTCATGTCAATGGTTGGCTAGATCTATTTTTGTTGTAGTTAGGGTCACGAGCCTTATGTGAACCATTGTTACAATGGATTGATTTATGATTTTTCGTTTATATAATTATCTTTATCATTACTCTGCGCGAAATTTTTATTTTCTTTGTTAGAATTGATCAATCTAATAGTAGATGATAGTCTAAGGGTTAGAACCCTAGATAGGAATATTGGGGTTTTGATCTTGAAAGGGGGTAAGATAACGATTCATATGCATGCTAGGAATAGATGTGTATTGAATTACGGATGCCTAAATTATTGAGTTCATTGCTTAATACCATGAAGAACATTGCAAGGAATTGGGGTTCCAATTGAGTTTAAAGGGTTAACCTTGCAAGGAATTGAGGGTTAAGTATTAATATTTTTAGATAATAATTTATCCGAGTAATTTTATAAATGAATATTGTAGATCAATCCAGAGTAAGAACCGGGAATCATTTGGTGAGTGTATCCTGCCTACAATGCTTTTCTCATATTTCACAAATCAATTCTCATTTTTATTTTCAGTTTTGTTCTTCATCCCATAAAAATCCAAAAAATAAGTCTTTACTTTTAATTTCACCAAAATCGACATTATTTGTCACAACCCTTTTTGAACTCCTCTATTCTAAAAGAATACGGTTATTTGATATTCGATCCCAATCCCTATGGAGACGATACTTTACTTACTTCTATATTACTTGTGCAATCGGTATACTTGCCGGGTGCATCAGTAAGTCTCGCATTTCTCTGGCCAGTAGATAGTTGACACACATGACATGATTATATGCTGCATTGCACTAATTTTGGAACTTATATTGTTAAACTGCTTTTGAACTTATATTGCACATGTAAGTGAGCTTGGGTAGAAGATCCTTGAGGACACATTGTCTTGCTGAGATTTCTTTTCAGAGATCGCACCCCACGTTTGGGGCATCATTTTAAGGTTCAGGTAATTCTGGGGTTGAGACCTCAGGCGACAAGAGGCCGGAGCTTAGATGATATTGTTGTTAATGATGATATGTTTGGATGCTGATATGTCCTTTATTTATTATCTTATTGTTGTTTTTGAGACTTTGTTGGGTTGTTGCCTTATTTGGTGAGTATGGGGATTGTCCATGCCACGTTTATGATGTTATGACTTTTGTTGGTGTTGTATAATTTATCAGGATTACGTCCGGTCTACGTGCTGTAGTTCCGTGACTAGAGACCCACTTATTTTATATATGAGGTATTTTAGTTAGCTGTCTATTTGCAATTACATACAGGCATTATTTTGAAACTATTAAGTAATCAACTTGACAAATGATAATGATGTCATAATTGAGTGAAAGAAAAAGTTATTCCGCACTTTAATTAAGTGTGGCTTAATACGAAGACATGTTAACAAACCGGGTATACACGGGGTGTTACATTTTATGGTATCAGAGCACTTTCTAGGGAAAAACCTGTATGTGCTGCAATAACTTAGGATGTTTTGTTGTGCATCTGTCTTGTGTGTTCTCTCTGTTGGGTTTAATTATGATGATGCATATGTGACCACATTGTGTGGGCTTGATCAACTCATTTTGTGTAACTTGTGCAGAGTCATGGTCCAACCCAGGAGGAACCGAGATCATTCTGGCTTAGTCCTGACTACATTGGCTGAGATGCAGGCGGCTAGACTAGCCAATCAGGAGGTCGCTAGATTGGCTAACCAGATGATGATGGACGCTGCTTGGTCGGACCGCGAGCTGCTCGGGAATAATTTATATTGTAGGAGCAAGAGCACAGAGCAACAGTCAGATTTGTCAACAGGAGCAATTTACTCTGACTGAGAGCAACCCTCTTCGACTATACGCAAGCGTACTTGTCAAGCAATATAGGGTGTTATAGCCCCATATTTATCGTCCTCAGGGAGCAATTGTGGAGTAAGTAATGTTCAAGGAAAATTAATTTGTAAAAATAAAATAAAGAAAAGCACTATTCTCGACCAAGCTTCACAAAGAGCAATCTCTAGTCAGCTAGTTAATTGATGTTAACCATTCTGAACCTAGATGAGAGCGGTGATAACTTAGTATAATCATCGAATATAAAAGCATCAATTTGAAGTAATTCAAAAGTAATCTGTGAGATGAGAGTAAAATCAACAGTGTAAACACAAGTTAGATATTGTGGAAAGAGTTGCAACAAAAGTTTGACGTGGAGTTGATTTTTAAGAGAGTTAAGTAGGTGTTCACGGGCTCCATATTTTCATCCCTTTGGTTAACCCTGTTTGGTAGCATATTTTATAAGTGGAATCTGCTCCTTCCTTCACTTTGCCTTAGGGTAAGAAGAGAGCAAGGCCTTACTCTCCACCTTACTCCATAGGTCTTAGAGTTAAACACAAGGAAACCATGCTGCCTTCTCAAAAGAGCATGGATTCACATGGCAGTGCCCCAAGATCCTCATTCCGGGTGTTTCTCCCTCCTTTCTTCAGGCTAAACTATCCCAAGATCTTGAGACTGCTCCACACGCCCTTGTCAGTGTTTCATCGACCGAGTGGTCCCGGGATGAGGTTGTCAGCCCAAAGGGTTTCACAGAATTAGAATATTAAATCAAAGAGCAACTCAGATTTCATTTATAAAATATGTGTTCCTTACAAAGTTATC
>JAVKPL010013577.1:0-78905 GCA_032173675.1 Gastrolobium villosum | reverse complement strand
AAAATTTAAATTATTAGGTAAAATTATATTAATAATTTTATATTATATTTTTTAATATGTCTTCTCATATAAAAATTTATTGGACTTGAAAAATGGATAATATATCTATTTATTTATACTAAGAGACTTTATAATATTTAATTATAATTTTAATTCAAAAACTTAAACTTTTATTTCTGTAATAATAAAACTGAGTTATAAATTATTTACCTTGGAGGAGACTATAATGACAATTTAATTCAATTAAGTTAATAATTTATATACAATTCATTATATTATATAAAATAAAAAATCTCGTCCACTAAATATGCCCATTCAAATATTAACTTCTTTTACGGCAATTGCCCGATGCCATGATCACTATTTATAACGTATTTATTGTTGTAAAATATGTGTGTATGACTTTTTGGCTATTTATATGTTTATGATGCATATACAATATAAATATAACGCTAATCATGTATTAAAATGTAATAATTTTTTCTACCAGAAAAAAAAAATGTAATCATTTTTCTGTTTATGTTTAAAGTTCTATATAATTAAAGGACATGACTTCTATAAAAATTGAAATTCTTTGTGATTTCAGAACTTGGTGATGTGAAAAATTCATGCTTTGATTTCTTTTTTAATCTTTTCTCTCCATTTTCATTTTCTATTTCTCTCCCTTCATTTTATAAATTCACATGATTTTATTTTTATTATTGGCAAGAATACATTACTAACAAATTGCCATTTGATATCACCAGTTCAATTCTTCATACAAATGAACATACTGGCGTTTTAAAATTTAAAAACTAATTGATTGAAAAAATTAAATATTTGAGGGACTAAAGTGGCGACATCTTAATCTTTAAATCGAAATCAAATATTAAAGGTTAAATAATTAAAGTTGATTTCTTAGTTTTTTAATGTACCTATACGCTAATCATGGTTTTCTTTTTCTTTTTTTTCTTTTATCTTTTTTGTGCATGTTTATACAATCTTTCGAGTAGAAGGAACATTCACGTAGGATGATATATCATATTCAAAGTGTAGCCTGGTCTCTGTTGAGAAAAATATTCAACCATTGACAATTTTTCGTTGAGGGTAAACTTTTTTTTCAAGTTCTAATTCAGAGTGTGTAGACTGTAATTTTTTTCCCCTCTTATCAAATATAACGTTTCTTGTTTAAGTAATTGGTAGATAGTGAAATTTATTAGGGGTTTGATTTTCTCATATTGTGATTCAATTGGTGGTGGATTCCACATTTATTAAATAAAAAAACTTTGCACGCAAATCGAATAGTCACAAGCAATATGAGAAAATGTTTTCCTAATTTATTAATGTGATAAATTGTCATATTCTAAAGAAACTAATTAATACAGTTTGGGTATGGTGCAGCAATCACACAGTTGATAGCATTGTAGTTTTCCATGTATCCTCATTTGATTATAGTCTATAATTTATAATTGATAACAATGATGTGTTTCAAATTAGCATCAATCAAGAAGTTTCCTCGCTCTTTCGTATATGTGCACTTTAAATAAAGAATTTGATTTCTTTAACCATCCACTTTGAAGAAGAAAAAAAATATAGAGTTATAATCATTGATTGAAAAATAATGAAGTAAATTTTAACAATTTCATAATATATATATATATATATATATATATATATATATATATATAATATCACAATTTCAGTGGTTAATTTTCTAAATAATAATTATAAATTTATATTTTTCTCTCTAAAATACACTTTCCATTTCAGAAGAATCAAATTCCTAAGTAAATACTAGGGTTAAAATGGCAAACGTACTCTCTTACCACTTACCAGTGAAAACAAACTTCAAATTTGGATCATTATTACAATAATTCAAAATTTGTTCGAAATATAATGTATAAAGTTTGGTATTCACATAATAATTTAATTTTTTGGCCGCGCCTATCATCAAATGGTTAATATGTTATATTCTTTAGCACATTAAATTGCATGATGGATGGGGGATTCTTCTACTCTTTAGACACGAGAAGAACACAAAGCACTGTGGGTGAATTGGATTCAAATTCAAGATGTTTAATCGTCCATGATTTTTTGGGCGAGAGAAATAGTGTATATATATATATATATATATATATATATATATATATATATATATATATATATATATATATACTATTTCAAAATGTAGACTATATTTATTTTTTACCCTCTTATTAGATCTAATGTTTCCTTTTAATTGATGGCTACTGCTGAACTTATTAATGTGATAAATTGTCTTCGAAAAAAAAAAACTAATCAATACAATTTGTGTTTGGTTCAGCAACTATATATAATTGATAACATCAAAGTTTTGCATGTATCTGTAAGCATTTAATCATTAATTCGTGCTCAACAGTAATCATTCAAGAACATGAAAGGATCTTTAGAATTCATGGTTTTCACATAAAGTGTACCTTTCTCCATTAGTGCGGAAGAACTTTGATGGTGAAATACTTTCTCTAAGCCTTAACCCTTTCACCGTTCTTGTATCTTCTTTGATAGGGATTTGATACAACCTTTCTGGGCAGACTCAGATGGACGTTTGTTTTCTGTCAGACTCCAATAAATAGAAAACTGACCATTTCCCCTTAACATAACTGCACCTATCAGCAGTTACATTTTAAATAACTTCCCTTAACAGTCAAAATTACCATAATGCCCTTTTCATTAATTAAACCAACTGACACATAATATAACACATGAGACAAATAATTTTACATTCTCCCACTTGTCTCATGTCATGAGGTGTCCCTTCATGATTTAATCAACATTCATTATAATGCGCATTTACTAGGCTAAAGGTTCTATACATTGACCTCATCATAATTCATTATTAGAAATAAAATCAACAAGAGTCATGGCGGTTGTATGCTATCAAGTCGGCATAGTCCCTTCCATGTACCACTATATTGACTCTTCTTCCTAACATGATACTTTAATAGGAAGTACACATTATGTCCAACAATAATGTCTTCATAATGGACCATAAACATTTTCAATATCATTACATAAACTTGCATGCATTCATAAATTGAAAATAAGACAATAACAGAAACATATATTCATCAATGAGCTCAGAGTGTCAATACTTAATACATAACAATAATTGTCATCATTCATTAGCTGACATAATGCCCATTCTACATACATGACCAGTAAATGTCTTGGGCGGTAATCCCTTCGTCAAGGGATCAGCTATCATAAGATCGGTGCTAATATGCTCTATAGACACTCTTTGTTTCTGAACCTCTTCTTTAACGGCAAAGTACTTTAATTCCATATGTTTAGCACCTTTGGAATACTTGTCGTTTTTAGAAAAGAAGACTGCTGCAGAATTATCACAATAAATTTTCAGCGGTTTTTCAATATTGTCGACCAATCCAAGCCCTGAAATAAAGTTCTGTAGCCATTTAGCCTGAATCGTGGCTTCAAAGCATGCCACAAATTCAGCTTCCATAGTGGATGCAGCTATTACAGTCTGCTTCGCACTTTTCCATGATATAGCTCCTTCAGCTAAAAGATACAGGTAACCACATGTAGACTTTCTTGTGTCTACACATCCTGCAAAATCTGAATCTGTGTATCCAATCACTTCAAGGTTGTTAGACCTTCTATAAGTAAGCATGTGACCTTTAGTTCCTTGCAAATATCTCAGAACTTTCTTTGCAGCTTTCCAATGATCCATACCGGGATTACTTTGGTATCTACCCAACATCCCAACTGCAAAGCTAATATCTGGTCTCGTACAAGTCTGAGCATACATTAAACTCCCAACTAATGATGCATACGGAATTGCATCCATTTCTTTTCGTTCCAATTCACTTTTAGGACATTGCATGAGACTAAACTTATCTCCTTTCTGAATTGGAACCGGAGATGATGAGCAGTTTTCCATTTTGAATCTCTCTAGAACTCTATTAATATATGCCTTCTGAGACAAACCTAACAGTCCTTGTGATCTATCACGGAATATTTCTATTCCTATCACATAAGATGCCTCACCCATATCTTTCATTTCAAAGTTACTAGAGAGAAACTTCTTAGTCTCATTTAAAAGACCAAGATCATTAGTTGCCAGCAAAATATCATCAACATACAGAATCAATAATATAAACTTGCTCCCACTGATCTTCAGATATATACATCGATCAACAATGTTTTCTTTAAATCCAAAGGAAACAACAGTATCATTAAACTTAAGGTACCATTGCCGTGAAGCTTGTTTAAGTCCGTATATTGACTTCTTAAGTTTGCACACCATGTGCTCTTTACCCTTTTCTATGAACCCCATTGGTTGGTCCATGTACACATCTTCATCTAAATTTCCATTTAGAAAGGCAGTTTTCACATCCATTTGTTGTAACTCTAGATCATAATGAGCCACCAATGCCATAATAATTCTTAAAGAATCCTTCTTTGAAACTGGTGAAAAAGTTTCTTTATAGTCAATGCCATCTTTCTGAGTGAATCCCTTTGCAACAAGTCTGGCCTTGTAACGTTCTAAGTTACCATGAGAGTCACGTTTTGTCTTAAAGACCCATTTACAACCAACTCTCTTACACCCTTCTGGTAACTCAACAAGATCCCAAACCTTGTTCTGTTCCATAGATTTCAACTCATCTTTCATAGCATCTAACCATTTATCACCATTTTCTCCATTCATGGCTTGTGAAAACGTTACTGGATCATCCTGAAGACCCATGTCAAAATCAGACTCTTGTAGATATACCACATAATCATTAGAAATAGCAGGTCTCTTTTCTCTTTGAGATCTTCTTAATGCTATCTGTTGTGGTTCTTCTACTATGGGTTCATTCGGTTCATTAACAATGATTTCTTCATGAGTAGTGGGATCATTAACTTGTCCTTCATTATTATTGATTGGTTCAATAGCATAAGGAACAATAACTTTACTAGAGCTACAAGTCAATGAAACTTGTATTCTCACTTCATGAATATCCACTTTACGTGGTGTTTCACTCCCACTAACTTCATCATTCTCAATGAACCTTACATTTCCAGATTAAATAATCCTTGTAGTATGATAAGGACAGTAAAATCTATACCCTTTCGATTTTTCTGGATAACCAATGAAATAACCACTGATTGTCCTTGCATCCAGTTTCTTTTCTTGCGGATTGTAGTATCTAATTTCTGCCTGACAACCCCAAAAATGCAGGTGTCTTATACTAGGTTTCCTTCCAGTCTAAAGTTCAAAAGGAGTCTTTGGAACTGACTTACTAGGAAGCCTATTCAATACATACATGGCAGTTTTTAGAGCATAAGTCCACAATGAAATGGGTAAAGAAGAATTACTTAACATACTCCTAACCATATCCAGTAAGGTCCTATTACGCCTTTCAGATACACCATTTTGTTGCGGTGTACCGGGCATTGTGTATTGAGCACAAATACCACGTTTTTCCAGAAATTTAGCAAATGGGCCCGGATGTTGTCCACTTTCATCATACCTTCCATAATATTCACCACCCCTATCAGACCTGACAATCTTCACATTTCTGTCTAATTGTCTTTCAACTTCATTAATATAAATCTCCAAAGCATTTGCAGCTTGAGACTTATCATGTAGCAAATAGACATAACCATAACGTGAATAATCATCAATGAAAGTGATAAAATATTTTTCTTTATTGAAGGCATTAACATCAAACGGACCACATACATCAGTGTGTATAATTTCAAGAAGCTGAGTGCTCCTTGTGGCTCCTTTCTTTGTGTGTTTTGTTTGTTTTCCTTTAATACAATCCACACAAACATTTAAATCAGTAAAGTCTAAATCCGGAAGGATTTCATTATTTACCAATCTTTTCATCCTTTCTTTGGAAATGTGTCCCAAACGTTTGTGCCACAAGTAAGCGGAACACTCATTAATTAAGGTACGTTTAGTACCAACATTATGATGCAGAGTCATAAGTGTTTCAGCATAAAGATTATCAAGACATAATTTATATAATCCATCACATAAAGTACCATTACCAATCAAATGATTGTGCTTGTACAAACTGAAACTACCACTACCAAATTTAAAAGAGTATCCAGCAACATCAAGTTTGGAAATTGAAACTAAATTTCTAGATATACTAGGTACATAAAGAGTTTCACATAAATCCAAATGATATCCACTGTCGAGAATTAAACGGTAAGTCCCAACAGCTTCCACCGGAACTTTCACTCTATTGCCCATAAAGACAAACTTTTCATTTGGTCTTGTGGTTTGGGTCATAAGGAATCCCTGCATTGTATTAGAAACATGAGTAGTACAACCAGAATCAATCCACCAAGTATTATAAGGAACTTCAGCCAGGTTTGATTCATAACATACATAAGCACTAGGCTTACCTTTCTTTTCGAACCAAGCCTTACGTTTCAGGCAATCCCTTTTGAAATGCCCTTCCTTTTTACAGAAATGACACCTCATCTTTGCATTACTTTCCTTTTTGTGGATTTTAGAAGAAGAGGCCTCATCAACCTTAAGGGGTCCTCCTCCTCCTCCTTTCTTCTCATGCTTCTTACCTTTATTCTTTTCAGCTCCTTGATGCTTTACATAATTTATGGAATGAGCTCCCTGATTCTTGAGTCTGGTTTCCTCCTGAACTAGCATACTGTGCAATTCATGCACATTCCATTTGTCTTTCATGGTGTTATAGTTCATTTGGAAAGGACCATACTCAGACGGTAATGAGTTCAATACGAACTGCACCAGGAAGTTCTCATCCACATCCATTCCCAATGCTTTTAATTTTGCCGCAATGCTTGTCATTTCAATAACATGCTCATGCATAGTACGCGAACCATCAAATTTCATGGTGGTTAGTGTACTCATAAGTGTCCCAGCAAGAGACTTATCAGCAGTTTGGGAGCGCTCTTCCACAAGTTTCATCATTTCAATGGCACTTTCAGTTTATGGAAGAGCTGACTTAATGTTGCTTGCTATGCTCATTTTCATGTACATCAAACTTAATCTGTTGGATCTTTCCCAGTTCTTAAAATGGTTCCTTTCATCCTCAGTGCTTTCAGGAGTAATAGCACCAGGTTCCTCTTCTCTAAGAGCCAAATCCATATCCATTACCCCAAGGTAAAATTGGATTTGCTCTTTCCATTCAGAGAAGTTCAGCCCATTAAAAACTGCAACAGTTGAGAACATGGAATGTGTGGCAACAGGTACTGCAAGGAATAATATTTAAAACATTAATGCTTTGAGTCATACATGTCACATACTAACATACTTCACAGATTCAAATATACTAACTTAAATGCATATCAATGTTCACCTTTGGGGATCCATTAACATACACCATTAACTATAATGATGCTATAAAAATTTCACATAATTTGGCAATGATGCATACCCCTATCATAAATATTTGTCATCTTTGGATGTCCAAATGTGAGGAAATATGCCAACAATACCAACATCCATGTTCATTTTATAAAACAAATAACCAACCTTTGGGTTGATCCCCAACTGTTATATAATAATGAACTTCAATATACCACAACCAGAATATTATATCATACTATTCATAGCATCACAGTCATGGTAATTGAAATAAAATTCATAATATTTGAAATTAAAACAACTCTTCAAGATTTGGCCACTTTGGTGACTAACAAATCTATCATAATTAATTTCAAAACTTTAATATTACATAAATAATAATGGGATTAAATTTTCACATTTAATTTTAATCCAACCACATCACATAATCATTCAAATCAATTAAAACTCTGTCATTTTTTTTTCTTCAATAATCCATGTAAGTTCCAACTTTCTTCTTTAAGCACGAAAACCGAGAAGATTTTGTGTACAATAATCAAGAAAGCAAACGTAAATACAAATCAATATTGCTCACGATTATCGAGAAAGCAAATGTATTACAATTCATTCACAATTATTCGAAAACCGTAATATTGACAATCATTTGGGAAAAACGACGTGCATAAAAAAAATCATTTGGGAAAAACATAAATTTTAGAAACCCTAATTTGTCAAAATCAAGAATCCATCATAATCATACATGGAAAAACATAAATTCTTAAACAAAGCTCTGATACCACATGTAAGCATTTAATCATTAATTCATGTTCAACAGTAATCATTCAAGAACATGAAAGGATCTTTAGAATTCATGGTTTTCACATAAAGTGTACCTTTCTCCATTAGTGCGGAAGAACTTTGATGGTGAAATACTTTCTCTAAGCCTTAACCCTTTCACCGTTCATGTATCTTCTTTGATAGGGATTTGATACAACCTTTCTGGGCAGACTCAGATGGACGTTTGTTTTCTGTCAGACTCCAATAAATAGAAAACTGACCATTTCCCCTTAACATAACTGCACCTATCAGCAGTTACATTTTAAATAACTTCCCTTAACAATCAAAATTACCATAATGCCCTTTTCATTAATTAAACCAACTGACACATAATATAACACATGAGACAAATAATTTTACAGTATCTTCATTAGACAATAGTTTATAGGGTTCGCTTTTTCTACCGTTAATGTAGATAACTTATTTACAGTGAGTTCAAAATGATGTCATTTTGAGGCGGATAGTTTATAGGGTTCGCTTTTTCTACAGTCAATGTAGATAACTTATTTACAGTGAGTTCAAAATGACGTCATTTTGAGGCGGAAATCAAAGTATTTTTGTAATTATAATAGTCTTTTTCATTATAATTTTTAAATTTTTCAACCCAAAACGACATTATTTTGGGAGCGAATGTAAATAACTTATCTACATTCACTTTAGAAACATTTAATCCTGCTTTATAATATGTTAATTGATTACAATGAGGTGTTTCGAATTAGCTCCGCAGACGTGCACTTTAAATATAAATAAAAAATCTTGGTTGCTCTAAGTCTGTATTTTAGAGGGAAAAATATAGAGTTATAATCATTAATAAATAAGATAGTGGAATAAATTTTAATAATTTCATATGTTGTCTATATACATAATATTATCAAAAAATTTAATTATTAATTAATTATTATAAATCTATACTTTTCTCTTTATAATACAGTCCGTACTCCGTACTTAAAAAAAAAAACCAAATTATTAAATACACTGGTATGTAACTTCCCTTTTATCAATGAGAGGAAGTAGGGGTGCTAAACGAATCAGGGGCCTTAGGCTCGGCTCGTGAAGGCTTAGGCCTATATGTCTAAAATTGGTTGTTGGAACCAGGCTTGAACTTATATAAAAGCTCGTTTAATAAAAAGGTCTCAGGCTCTAATTCAAAAGCTCGGCCTCAAAGCCTTTCAGGCTAGCCTAGTATATAAATGTTTATTTTATATTTTTTATACTACTTGTAATAACTTTCTCTCTCATCAATTTATTTCACCCCATTTTATTGGTTTAACAGACTTTTTGAATGATTTTGTTCTATATTATGCTGTTCGGATATATATATTGAATTTATGAATATTTATGGAATTACTAGTACTGTTCTATATTATCCTTCATCCTCCTTCACACAAATAAACCCACAAAAACTTATTTGTTCCACTGTGCACTGCTCGTTTGTGTTAATTTATTTTTTATTTTTGTTGGCACTTTTTTTTTTTATAATGGGCAAAGATAATATAGCTTGTTATCTACCTTCTCTCACTTTAATTTTATTTATTTATTGTAGACTTTGTAAATTATTACTGCAAATTGGAAGTTAAGGTTTCTATCTGGAAATTGATTTTTTGTGGAATTCTGTTTTCTTATTTTTATTCTTTAACATGCTAACAGGCTAAGACAGGCTTTACACAGACTTTTATTTTTTGTAAATAAATCAGGCCACATGCCAATATTATATTCGTAATAGGTAACAGGCTAAGGTCAGTCGGACACGTTTAAATATAGGCTTGGCCCGTTAAGACCAGAGCTCGGCTCGGCTCGGCCCGTTAACACCCCTAAGAGCGAGCTTCAAATTTGAATATTTATTACCAATAATACAAAATTTAAAATAGAAATTTAACAAATATATCCATTTTCGACAAAGTATTTTTATCACTTATGGTATTTGCCAGTAGAGCAGGAAAAAATGGCTCGACTCGACGGGTCAACCTACCCACAAGCTAAACGGGGCGGGGTGGGGCAGAATGAGTTTTTCAACCCATCTCAAAAGCAAGGCGGGGTGAGGTGGACTCGTTTTTTGGGAAGTTGATAGCGGATATAAGCGGATGGGGGCGGGTCAGTGTAAAATTGGCTCGGCCTTACAGGCCAACCCGCCGAGCTCGCCAAACCGGATGGAGCGGACCGAGTTTTTCAGCCCACTTTCAAAAGTGTAACGGGACGAGCAGATTTATTCCTTGACGGATTGATGACAGGGCGAGCCGCTCACTATACCACCTCTATTCGCCCGCTGTTGATATATTCTTTAGACATAAGAACACAAAGCAATATGGGAGAATCAGAAACACATGGACATAAGAACACAAAGCAATATGGGAGAATCAGAAACACATGGATTGATTGCACATGAAATAAAGAATTTTGAGTTGATGTGATCCCATTTTCGGTCCCTATAGGTGCTTAACCTAACACGATGATCTCTAGTGCTAATGCCAAATCAAGAATAACTAGTAAGATTATAGTGGGGGCATTAGGGGTTCTTTTCAGCTAGAGACAGTGGGCCAATATACAGTGGCCACCCCTTTTGTTGTCACCCATCTGTATCTCCCAAAGTGTCTTCATCTCTCCGAGATTAAGTGATTAACTTTGCTGGAATAAATTCTCATGTGAGACAATTTAGTCATTAAAATTTAAATTAATAATAATCTTTTTTCATCTTTTATATTCTGTCGGCTGATATTTTTTTATATGACTTTATTAAAAACAATGGTGGGATCAGGAAGGGACTAGGAGGGGTATTTGTTCCTCAAATTCATACAAACCTTTGTGTTATACCATATTTAGATTTAAAATAAAAAATAATGTAACATAAATTTGCTACCCTTTAAACTCAGTCTGTCAGCTTTTGTTCTTATTTATTTTTTTATATTTGCATAAAATTTGGAAAAAAAAATCAAATTTAATTAGGTATTGATCCAGTATCATATTACTTTTATTTAAATTTGTGTGAATTTTACTTCCTTTAGTTTCTTTATAAAATTTTCTGATTCTGCCATTGATTAAATAATTAATTATGCTGATGTTGATTATGCGATGTGGCATGTTTGTAGTTCCAATTTTCAGATACCGTTGGCCTTGTTTGCACAAAAAACAAAATAGTGGGACCGCTCCTTAAAAATTTTCAGTGGTACAGAATTATTAATTATTGGGTGATTCTTTTGAAAATTTTGGAATATAAAAAAAAGGGAAAAACTAATATTATGTTGTACAAAAATTTTTAGGTCATGTCATAGAGACGAGCAATTGCGGGATCCACTATTTTTTAAATAAAAAAACTAAAAGAATTGATGGGCCCACTCTTATGTTTGTGTAGGAAAATTTCTTATGTCATGTAAAAGGAGAAAAACATTACCCAAATAAAAAATAATAATAAATGGAAGAAATTTTTTCATATTACACAAAAAGATCACTTGATTATTGATGATCCTGAACCACTGTAAATTTTTTCCTTCAACGAGTGTTTGCTTGTAGATAAGAATAAGATTCCGTTCTCTTCTGTTTATAGTTCCAATTAAAATTAATAGTTTAATTTGACGAATTGCAAAGAAAATTTGAAGTTGGACAGCCGTACGTGGTGGATAAAGGTGGTTAGTTAGGAGTTAGGACTTCCGATGAATGATTTAGATTAAAATATATTTTTCTCACACCCATTTTTATATAATTTTTGTTTTTTGATAAACAGTGATATTTTTTTGGTCCTCATGTATATAATTATTTTTGATGTTGTCTCTGTTCAATTACAATAATTTAGTATAAAAATATTAAATTTTTATTACTTATACATGACGATATAATTTATTTTGTTATACTTTGCTGTGTTTTGATTTTAATAAATAATATTATAATAATAATATACGAAGAACACAAAGTTAAAATATTTATTTATATAAGGATAAATATTTTTTTAAATAAAAAATAAATTAAGAATTAACTATTGCATATGACGAAAAAATATACTTTTTTTTTATAACACGAAAAAATATACTTTTTTTTTTTGGAATACAAAAAGTTTAAGTGGGGTTAGACACCGGTATCCCACTAGGGTCAGGGAAGACCCCCCAACCTCTTTTTACCAGCAGTAGCATTTCCTCCCCATCATACTTTTAAGTCTTTTTAATCAATTTTCAAATAATCATTTATCATTAGAAAACATTAAACAATATTATTTATATAATATTAAATGTATTTATTTTACATGAATAGTTTATATATTAAATATGGGTTTTATATCTATCATGTTGTAGGAAACTTGTAACATCATGTCACTCTCACAAAAAGTGATGGCCCCTCCTAATTTTCTTTTTCTTTTTTTCTTTTTGAGTGGGACCCACATGAAATGTATTAAAGTAACATGACACAAAAAAACCCATTAAATATTAAAAGAATATATAACATTATTACTTGGTAAGATTAATTTTTTTTGGTAAGCTTACTTGGTAAGATTTAAAGTTTAAACAGCTTAAAAAAAAAAGTTTTAAAGTATAAACTGAAAGGGATAGTCGGCATGCACATAGCCACAAATTTTGTGATCAAACACGTGTTCAATCCGTTCCTTCTATTTCTGACAATTATCTGAGCGTTGGGCCGCCTGTATCCTTTACACTTGCATCTTATTAATCTATGATCCTATCTCATGTTGATATATAATTTATGTTCGAGTTATATATAAAAGTTATATTTGAGTTTAACTTTGATTCAGCTTAAAATTCTTTCTATAATTTTTAAATAATTATTGCCATGATTAAACTCAAAAAATAGTGAAATAGGACATGATTGGATTTTTCATTTTTTATCAATATTAGATAAAGATATATTCATCAACCTCAAAACTATGTGATTTTATGAATTGAGGGAATTAATAAAGAATATTTTGGTAAAATCCATATAACAAAAATAAATCAAAATTTCTAACTTTATTAATTCTCATAACCTTCAAAATAACATAATTTTGAGATTTATAGAGATAATTTTATCGTTGATGGAAAAACAATAAGCCTTTAGTTTATATTCACTAAATAATAATGGAACGTGTCTATTTTGTTATTTGTTATTTATTTATTTTTTTGGTGAAATTGTTATTTGTTATTTGTTATTTGTTATTTGAAGGACGATTAAGCTAGCAAATCGAGCAAATCGAACAAATCGAGATAGATAGACAAAGTTAAAAGTGGAAAGTAAAGAATGGAACATAACAGATAGGGTTATGAACATGGGCTGTATTAGCTGGCTAAAGCCCATAGTGCTGTAATGCACAAACTAGTCCTAATGGATATCGGCCCAATAATCCCAACAACGAACCCCAAGATTCGAAAAAACTCAAATAATGTGAATTTCTATGAGAAAAGTCCAAAAAAAAAAAATTTGGTGAAAAGAAAAGTCCATTTTACTCCCTCTATCTTATCTTAATGCGTATTTTAATAATCAAACTTTAGAAATGGATAATGTGATTCCTAAACTTTTTAAACTGAACGTTTTAGTTATTTTATCTAGTTTCCGCCCAATACGAATAAGATTTGTTACAATTAAATCAAGTGACTACTTTTTGTGCCAAATTTGTTGATATAAAAAGTTAAATTTAGTCCTTAGGCTTGATTAAGTTATAAATCATTTTGATGTATTAAGGGGTTCTGCTGTATAAGCTTATACTGTATGATGGTCACACCAAATAATTAAAAATGTCATAACGTATAGTATAAGTTTATATCATCAAGTCTTATACATCACACCAAACAGGCCTTTAGGAGTTGGGTTATGCATTTTTAAAATTTCAAGATTAAAGTTCAAGTGTGTCATAATGGAGTGAAAAAAAAAAAATAGAGCAAAAAAGGAACTTTTATAAGATGTATTTGGTTCAGAAAAACATTGAGAAAAAATATTTTTATTAAGAAAAAATTGTCTTAGAAAATAATAATAGATTTGACGGTCGATTATGGGTAGGGAAAGTTTTAGCAACATATATTGTCTGATTTTTTTTAAATAAATATTTTAAAATTAATTATGAAAATTATTAATAAATTTTAAAAATATTTATTTTACACTAAAGAATGAAAATAAACTACTTTTAATAAAACTAATTATTTTAAAAAATAAATTACGAAAAAAATTAATTTTGAAATAATAATAAAAGAAAAAAAAAGAATTTGTGATTTTTTCTTTTTGGTTTAATGAGGTAAAAAGATAGTTACAAATTAGGTACATGAGTTTTTTTTTTTTTTTTTTGGTTTGTATCTAATTCATTCATCAGTCTAATATATTTTTAAGAGAATTTGTAAATTGTAACTAATCCTCTCTTTTTAATCATCAATGGTTGTGATTGCATCTTTCAAAAAGCTATCTCGTTTCACTCTTTGCATAATCCCTTTTCTTTTAATAGAATGCTTCAATTGGAATAACACAAGTTACATTATGAAATTTAATGTAACAATTTAAGTCATGCAATAACTTTGTAATGGATATGATTGACATGGAAGTCAAGTACGAGAAGAACATGATCTAAAATAAGGTAATCTTTAATGAGTGTCATCCGTGAGTATGACATTAAAATGTAAGAACCATTTGGTAAGGTAAAGGCTATAGGTGTTATTTTATGGAAGGAAGATAATTGAGAGGTTAAGTATGTGATATCATCTATTGCTCTAGTATTTCACGCTTAGTGAGACAAGAGTTTTCCTACTGAGATGATTATGTATTAAATATAGAAGTCTGTACCAGATTCGTGGCATGAGCTACTCGTTATGTTGGATTTTTGAAGAAGATCCATTAACTCCAGGAGTGTGCATAGGTTGAAATCAACTTAAACGAATTGGTTTAAACCAATTGGGTTCAAAGAACTGAACTTTTTTTTTTTACTCCAAATCAATTTGGTTCGGTTCAAAAACGATTCGGTTTAGTTTAAAACCAACTCAGGTTGAACCTATTCTGAAAAGAAAAGAAAAGAAATTAAAGAAATAAAGCAATAAAAATAAAGATAAAAATGAAAATAAAAGAAGCCACTAAATAAATAGAAAAATAGTGAGAAAAAATAGAAATTAAAAAATAAGAGAAAAAAATAAAAATAAAAATAACTCGATTCTTGATCTGGCTTCTAAAATTCAGTTCATTTCATGAATTGGTTATTTACAAACCAGTTCGATTCATGAACTAATTTTTTAAAACTAGTTATTTAAAGTTCAGGTCATAGTTCAGTTCACTTTTTTAGTTCTTTTGCACATTTGTATTCCTCTCTACAAATTGTTAAATCTTCATATTCTTCATATGCTCTTCTTGAAGATCATGTTGTTACGATTGTGGCTTCCATACTCAAGAGGGGAATGAATTGAGTATTATAAAATATTCGCAAAAACCCTATTCTTGTTTCTAATTTATCATTTCAAGCAAATTATGAAAAATTAAAAGTTAATTGATTAATTCAAACAATCCATAATATATAATCTATCAAAATTATAGAACATATAATAGCACATACAACATATCAAAGAAGTAATTAAAGTGCTATAGATAAAGAGTTTAGAGTTTAGAGAATTGCAAACACAATATATCTTGATTCGGTTACCACCACTTGTGACCTATGTTCAGACTGAAGACGCTTGATCAACTCTTTCAATAATTGTCAAGCTTCATGCGCGCTTGACAAACCTTTACAATCTCCCAAGACTTCGAGTTCTTAGATACCTTTCAACCTCTCTCCAAATTTATTTAGGAATTTGATGACCTTTCAAATACAAGGGTTTCACTACTCTTTTAATTCAAGAATACAAGAAGGTAAATGTTTGGAAATGAATATACACTCTTAAAGTGTGGATATACAACTTGAAGCACTATGGGTATATGGATTTTCATAATATGAACTTAAATATGTGTAATCTTTGAAAGATATGAAATGATATACAAATGATACTGTATTGTGATCGTGCACACTTGGGTGGTGACTTTAATTATATTATTATATTTGGGTATACTGTTAGCATATGGGTGTCCTAGAGACAATCTTTTGATTAAATAAAGGACACTAGATGTAGAACTTTATTTGTCGCAAATAAATGTAAGCACTATTTATTCAGTTTCATATTGTGTCTCGATATTACTGTTAATATTATATGAATGAACTGGATAAACCCCTTGGAATAGAACAGGTATCTCTTGAGTATCTGTGATGAGATCACGATCATGAGGATTCAAGGATATTGCATGTCTATTCCTAATTATATGTTCCTAGTCTAGAGACACTGAGTTTGGGGATCAGTGATCTCGAGTAAAGACTAGTACGACTTATCTACTTGTATATGGATACAAGGTAAAGACCTCATGAGCTGCAGATATGGAGATATCTTAGCTAAAGTCGTGGGTGGACCTATAAGAGTATAGCTCGCACTGAACAGACCCAAAAAGAGACTCTATGAGGAAATCTCACAGATAATGTCATTAGAGTAATCTCTTTATGTTTGGGTGTGTCTTTCCTTAGACCAGAAGTTATTACCTAGACTGTGTTCTTGAAGGCATGTTTTGATTGTATACCTCGTCTGCCTGAAACATGGAGACTCATAGGTATACTGTTGGGCGTGTCCTTAAAGGGCACAGGGCTAGGGTAATAAGCTGAAGGAATTCGTCAAATCTCTGTGAGAGATTAGGTTATCTGTAAACCGGAGAAATCGGGATGACATTTACAGGGACTCGGGAATCTATGCATAGTAAAAGAGATCATGAGATGATCTGCCTTTAGAGTCAGTAAATTGAAGATTCCCTATTTCGAATAAAGCTTACCCTAAACCGCAGGGGTTGATACATTTCCTTACCCTAGGTTAATGGGAAGATAACCGAGACGAAGGGAAATACATACGGTAACCAAATATGTGCAATAGGATGATCAAGTCATTAATCTGACTAGTTCTGGGGCAACAAAGCATTGCTAGTGCTCTGTGTTGTCATTAATTGGGTTGTGGGCTTGTTGGGCCCAAGCCCAGTTATGTCAGTAGCTAAGTTGGACCTAATGGGTCACACACTAACACCTTGTAGTTATGATGGACTAGCTTTAAAGGTATTGGGCCTAATAATGTTATTAGCCCAAGAAGCTGTTTGGAAGCCCACCTAAATGGGTGGGTGGTGCATGGAGTTTAGTAATGGGCTTGGATAGTCCAAGCCATTACTAATTAATTTAATTAGTTAAATTAATAATCAAATATTTGAATTTCGAATTTTGAATTTGAATTTTGAAATTTGAAATTTAGAATTTGAATTTCGAAATTCGAATTTTGAATTTGAAATTTGAAATTTGAAATTTGAATTTTAAAATTTGAATTTGAATTTAAATTTTGAAATTCGAATTTTGAATTTGAAATTTGAAATTTTGAATTTTGAATTTTGAATTTGAATGTTTGAACGTTTGAATTCAAGTGTTTGAATTCGAATTTGAATTGGTTTTGAAAAGTTGTTTCATAACAAAAGGATAAGACAAGATCTTATTGGAGCATATTCCTTGGATGAAGAAGCATCTTTGGAGGCTCTCCCTAGGCTGTTTGGTGCGCCACTTTTAAGTGATAAGAGTGTTATCTTATCACTTAAAACAAACCTCCATTCAGATTTGGTGGTTGAGGGAATCAGTGGGTAAGTTGATTCAAATTTTGAATGCAACTGCTCAATGTATTTGGACCCTTTATAGGGCTGAATTATGCGCATGAAAACTATATACTATATGATAGTTTATGAATTTAAGTTTAAATTAATTTGAATTTAAATTCATGTGGATAAGATTGGAGGTTGTTGGCAAAGTTTGTTTTGCAACAGCTCCACCTTATCACACTGTTTCATGCACAACTTTCAAAGAAATTTGAAAGTTTTTTTTTTTCATTTTGAATGAATGAATTCGCTCTTCCTCTCTTAAGGGTGCGCATAAATAGACATGTTCCTCACCTTAGGTTTCATTGGAAAACCAAGCCAACTCTCCTCCTCTATGCACCATTCTGTAGGGTAGCTCAGTACACCTTTCCAAACAGGATACCTAGCCTCCACCCTCACCACTTGTGCGCATAGCAAGCCTCATTGTGGTGTTCATCTGGTGGCTTTCAAGAAACCGTATCGCGACGTGACGGCGAAAGAAATTGAATGGTTAAAACAACGAAGTCGCCACCAAGGTTTATTTAGGAAAACATTGGAAAAACCTTTTTTAAAGACAACTGGTCTTTGACGGTAGAAATGGGTTCGAGAGTCGATTACGAGTAGGGAAGGTATTAGCACCCTACACCGTCCGTTTTAAAAAAAAAATGGTTACCTTATATTAATTGTGAAAATTATTTCACCCTAAAAATTAAATAACATTGATTGCTGGAAAAGAAAACTAATTTTGAAAATTTATTTTTGTGCTTGACGGGATGGTCCCGCCCCGACGTATCCCTCGGTACAATAGGGAACTCAAAGTTACGTCGTTCTGTAGAAAATATTTGTGTGTTGATTGATTTTTATTTTTGAAAGTAGTTTTAATTTGAAAGTTTTGGACTTGATGGTTTCGGACTATCAAACTGTTGCAGCTAAAATAATCCGAAACGATAATTGTAAGATTAACAAGCTGTCTCAACTCAGCTAATCCTTTCTTTCAAAAGAATAATAATATTCATATTATTATTTTTTGTTATCGTAAATTTCATGATAAATTTGATTTAATTTTGAATCACCAAGCCGTCCCGGCAAAAATGAGTCAAAACAAAATGTGAGGGGGTAACAAGCCGTCACGGCTTAGCTTACTCCAATTTCAATTAATAGTGAACTAATTTTCTTTATTCTTTATGTTTCAACTTAACCTAAAATCAATAAAAAATTTATGATTATTTGTTTATTTATTTATTATTTCTAAAATCATCGGACTGTCACAGTCGAAATGATTCTAAAAAAAAACTACAGAATTAGCAAGATGTCACATCTCAGCTAACCCCTATTTTTATAATTTATGAATTATTTTTAAATCAATATATATATTTAACAAATGAAAATAATGATTAGAAAATTGTTAATCATGTAGACTAGACACACAAAATTCAACACAAACAAAAAGTATAACATCAATCACTGACAGTTCAATTTTTTTCATTATAGTTATTATTTTTTAAAATTGGAACCTAATGCTACCGACAACAAACTCTAATTGTGAATTCAGCCTAAAGGCCCCACAAAGTGTATAGTAGTTTACAAAGGAAAACAAGAACAGTAATAAAGTAAACTAAAAGAAAAGGAACTAGGCTTAATTTTTTTTGTTTTCTCACGGCATAATAAAATGGGTGAAGTTTGTCTATCTTCTAGCCTTTTTAGCGCATGCAATGAAACATTTTTTTATGAATCTCTTTGGTATTTTTCTTTTATTTGATTTATCATTATTTGTTCCATCCAAGCATGATAACTTAAAGATGATGGTTAAAGGAAGGCTGAACGGGCTATTTGTAAAGTGGTGAGGATGTTTTTTTAACATGTCTGCATGCTTTCTTGCTTTAATAATTTTATTCAAAAAAATCTAACTTAGCAAGAGCTTGCACAGTGAAACCAATTCCCTCACATAGAAACACGTTACATATAGGTGGCAAAAAGAAAGATAAATAATTAAACAAATAACAGTAGAATTATTTAGAAAAAGTGGTAACCAGTGGGTTTGGCTGGGGTGCAAAATATGGCGGACCAAATGATACAGGAGCGACAGCGATGTAGTGGTGCAGCAGCTCACACAGCGCAGGCGGAACTTGCGATGGCTGGTTTGACAAAGACGATTTTTTAGTTTGCTTTGAGGTTATATGCTCTTCGTTCCTCCTAGAAACAATCCTCAAAGTTTATCTCCTACGATTTGCATTTCTAAGTTTTCTTATTTTTTTCTCCTCTCTGAGTTCTATCCCTCTCTTTTTCTTTGTTGTCTAACTCAGAGTTTTTAGTAGCTTTCCCTCATAACTTCCTCCTCTTTATTCTGTGTTTTTCCCCTTGATATTTATAGAGCAATTTTTTGAGATTTCTTCACATGAGGGTTTCTTGCGTCTCCACCTTGCACGCTTTCTGATTCAACAGTGCCGCCCCTATGGTTCAGAAAGTAAAACCTCTTTTTTGTACCTTGGGCTGGGTAGCAGAGTCGTTGCAGCTGGTGAAACAAACTACTCTTATTGCAATTTGTAATCTGACATCTCATAAAGGGTCCAATGAGAAAGTTGCTTCACTTTGAAGAAATGGAAGTCGTACTATGCATAAGACACTAGCATCACTTGCTGCATGAGACAAAAGTTAATCTCGTGGGGTCCAATGAAAAAGAATTCTTCAGCTTGAAGAATCTTAGTTTTCACCGCCACGATATGAGCCGATTAATATATGCTAGTTAGCCCTTTTATTTTTTATTTTTTCATTATTATTATTTTTTTATTAAGAGGACAAAATTGAGTGATTATAGCTGCCCCTCTTTACTTATCTTTGGTAGAGAATATGAAAAATTGTAATTTCCATATTATCATTATAAAGAATAAGTAAAGATTCTAACTCTTACTTTTGTCCGAAAAACATATGAGGTGGTGAATATTAAGGTGAAAAATTAAGCAATGACGAGCACAAGGGCTCGACAGGTAAACGGTGTTAGCGCGAGGGCCTAAAAGGTAAATATAAGTGGAATTGAGATCCCGGCTTAAATAGGGAAAAAAAAATATGCTCTAGATAAGCTGTCAATTTTGGGTTATCAAACTGTCATAGTTAAAATAACACAAAATTATATTATAAGATTAACAAGCTGTCACTGCTAAATTAATCTTAAAGTAATCAGTTGTGGGACAGGGGATCCAGCTTTAATGAGTGCTGGACAGAGGATCCGAATAATTTGGCGTGGGACTGAGGATCCAAATTTTGTTTTTTTTCTTGTTTTTTTGAAATTAATGGTTCGGGGGAGAATGGACCCGTCTTAACAGAAAATTAAAAGTGCGGGGGATTGGATCCGCCTTGGCATAAATTAAAGGCGCGGGAGAGTGGACCCGCTTTGGAAAAAAAATAAAAGGTGCGGAAGAGTGGACCCGCTTTGGCAGAAATAAAGGCGCGGAAGAGTGGACCCGCTTTGGCAGAAATTTAAAGGCGCGGAAGAGTGGACCCGCTTTGACAGAAATTTAAAGGTGCGGAAGAGTGGACCCGCTTTGGAAGAAAAATAAAGGTGGCGGACCTGAACCCGCTTTGACATAAATTTAAAGGTGGCGGACTTGAACCCGCATTGACAGAAATTTAAAGGTGGCGGACTTGAACCCGTTTTGACCGAAAATTAAAGGTGGCGGACTTGAACTCGCATTGACAGAAATTTAAAGGTGGCGGACTTGAACCCGCTTTGACAAAAATATAAAGATGGCGGGCTTGAACCCGTCTTTTTTATTATGATATGCAAAGATGATTCAATATGCAATGCATGCAGAAAATCTTGAAATTTTCAACTTTGAGTTTTTTTTTTTATGATATAATGTCATATACCATGCATACAAAAAATCTTTAAATTTTCAAACTTTGATATTTTTTTATGATATGCACAGATGATGCAATATGCAATGCATGCAGAAAATCTTGAAATTTTCAACTTTGAGAGATTTTTTTTTTTTTTTATGATATGCAAGACTTTGTGTGAAAATTCACTGGAGTATGAGAAATATTTTGACCATGTTGTTTTCCTTGAAAACTTCAATCCTTCAACAAATGTTTAAAGTCAAGATCATGCAATCTCAATCTCATTGACATGTCATCCAATTCTCACACCAGTGTTTGATTTGTACTCTTTCATTTGTGGATATATCTGACTTGTTTCCTGTATTTGTTCTCAAATCTTGACGGAAGACCTTGAACTTTTTTGAACTTGGAGAATGTGCTAATTTATAGTTCTTGATCACAAGTGTCAAACCTTCTTGATGAAGATGAATGATTGAGAAGTCTTTTGTAGCCTTCCTTAAATCGAAAACCAGTTAAATTTCTTTGGCCTGAATTGTTAATTTTAGAGATAGACATCAAAATTTTTAAATCATGTTATTGTACTTATGTTCTCTTACTTTGAAACATTATTCAACTAACATGCATAACCTCAAAAGGTTGAAAATGATTGGAAAACTTGAGATCTCAAAAAATGTATGGGTATTTACGTGAAAGGTGGTAGATAATGATACAAATGAAGGATCATGGAGGGTTAAGTGTTTGCCCCAGTCTAGATTCCTTCGTTCTCTTTTGAGATATTCCTATGAACAAGTGGACATTATATCGGTAAAGGCTCTTCATTTGATGATATTATGGCGCTGCCCCTGTATTTTCTTTTCTCGATCCAGTTGAATTTCTCTTGTATGAATGAGTCATCAAAATGACATTTTGCTAGAAAGCCAAGCGTGAATTTCCTTTTACCAAATTGCATCCCTTTGACTTGCCCTAAATTTTTCCTAGATTGCCCTTGCAGGTTTTCGACCTAACGGGCTTATCTTTCCTTCTATTTTCTATTGCCTTAACTTTTGCTTAGGTAGCCCTTTCTGGGTTTTCAACCTAACAGGCTTATCTTTCATTCTTTTTTGGTTTTTGTTTTTGTTTTTGTTGTTTTTTCTTTCTTTTATGGACTTAAGAAGATTTCTCTTTAGAGACTGGACCATATGTTCGTACCATGCTTAAGGATGTCTTCTTGGATGATGTTCTACAAGAGAATTCATGTGTAAATAGGAGGGAGAATTTGCCCCAAGTATTTAAAGGTTAGGCTAAATGGGTTGCACCAAGTTTTAGCTACAAAATTCGAAGAAATTGCCTCAGGGTATGTCAAACTTAACTGAGCTAATCTTGAGTTGCTGAGCTTAATGAGTTTGCCCCAATGTATGCCAAGCTACAATGTATTTCTGTTAGAGGCTCTTTTTTCCTTTTTTTTTCTCTTTTAATCACTATGCCTCAGCTTAGTGAATTTCCTTCCTAATTCATTTTTCATTCAAAAAGGATATTAATTTGAGCTTGTGTATGAGTATCGAACGGTTTCCTTCTGACTTTCTTCGTTCCTGGGAACAATGTTCATCATTTAGTGACTTGCACTCTTTCATCAAATCCATGACTACTTATGCCCATTATAACATAGGAATCAATCAAATGAGCCTTTAGGAACCTTCTTGGAGGTGTGAGTTTTGAAAGGATTGAATTTGGTTGGAGGTGGTTTACGTGAGATGTGAAAAGTTAAGAAATAAAAGTGAGAGAAAAAGAAGAAAATCAGAACAACATGTAAGATAAGACAATTGTCACACAAGTTCATTGAATGCATGCTCTAAAGAAAGTTAACATTAGTTCAATATTCTCCCAATTTAATCTTTTATAGGAGACAACATGACAAAACCATTACATCATGCCAATCTCACTAATTAACAAGATAGACCATTGATCACTCAAAGATCCCTTATTTTGGTTGGAAGACAATTGTCTCTTCTTCTTCATGGTTCAGAAATTGGCTACTGATTGTAATAGATCATCCCTCAAGGATACCTAATTGACCACGATCTATCACTACCTTCTCAAAAGGCTTGCGATTTTCAATGGAGTAACCAATCATTCCTGAGTGAAAAATAAAAGCCACTTCAAATCCATTCCCTTTTGTATACAAAGATTTTATTATTATTTTTTTGGATTTTGGATTTTGGATTTTGTGAAGCTTTTCTGAATCAGATGAGCACTTTGTAGCTGATCAAACAATTCAGCCATTGAAATTGCTGGCTTTGGACATGGTAGTTTCTTCTTTGAAGAAGAGGATAGGGAGGAAGTTGATGATTGTAGGACAATGGTGTAGGATAAGTTTGGTTAGTGAGAAGGGGTGGTTAAGGATCTTTCCATTCCACAAACTTTAACTCTGGCCCTTTTAAATCATATGCCTTCTTCAGCTGCTTTAACATGTCCTCCATTCTGGTTTGTCTTTCCGTCATTTCATCTAATATTTTTTTAATTCATCCACTTCATGACTTAAATTCCTTGCATCACATGCTTGTTTGGATTCCATGTCTTTAGAGCTTGAGTTTGCAAGATTTTTGAGATGTAAGATTTGATGGATTCAAACTTTTCAAGGAAAAATAACAGTTCAAAAGTTTTCTCAATTCAACACACTTGTCACTATGAAACATTTTTTATTTGACAGTGAACTAATGCCATGAAAATCACAATTTTTTTTGTATGTAATGAAAACATGATGAATGTTTATGGTAGTATTATTTCCTATTTGAGTTTGTCGGAGAACTGCATGTGTTGCATTGATGTGAGTATCATTATTCATTTTAAGACCGTTTCTCAGAACGTCACGTTCAAAAGTACTAGGTCATATAAATATAGGATCATAAGCAAAACATCTTTGTTGAGAACTGAAGCATCATCTCATAACAAAATACAAACGTTCTCTAACAAAATACAAGTGGTCATATTAATACATTGCTTCACATGCCCCCACTGACCAATTGTTTCATTTCCCTAACCAAATTTTTGCAAAGATCGATAAAGTCACAAATCTCCATCGGGGTGCTAAGGGGATTCACCATCATGTCGGCCATCTTCAAAAGATCTGGAACATATATGATTGCCCTATTGGCAAGCTTGACCAAATTTGAGAAACGAGTCATCCAGAAAGTAACATCTTCTCTAATCTCAACAATGACTTCTTCTTGCTCTTGAATATAGTCTCTTAACCTTTGCATATCTTCCTGCCCTCTCTGGATCACATCCTGATATCCGGCCACTACTTCTTCCATATGTTGATGTATATGGGCCGCTTGTCTTAATGCATCCTTTTCAGCCGCTTTACTGCTTCTAAGCGACTTCTTGATTTGTTGGCTTTCAGCCAGGGCCTTATCCCTTTCTTGCCCTCGAAGTCCCAATTCCTTGTTTGCTGCTTTTAAGCAATCTTGTGTTTTGAGCTTGAAGTGTTCTTCGGTTCTAGCCTTCTTATTAGTCCTTTCAAAACTATGATCTCTCTCAATGTTTTTTCGTTCCAATGCCCGACATGTTTGCCTTGTTTCCTCCAACTCTTGTTCTAGCTTCTTTTTCTCTATCTCGACCATCATCAATCTAGCCTTCACTTCTTTCAACTCTTCATCTTCAATAGGTTCGAGAATTGGTGTTTCGCTAACTGCAAGAGTTATAGGAGTTTGGAATGGTAACTTGACTTCTTTAACTCGGTCTTTAACCCATTGACAATAGTTTTCTTTGCAATCACAGCTTCTTACCCCCAGTTCTTTACCCTTTCGTACTACCTTGTCCCACGCATTTCGAACCCTTTTGATCATTATGGCATTCTCAGGGATCAGATCATAAAAGAGGAAAGGAATGGTCATGTTTTCAGTAGGAGCCTCTTTCATAGCATAACCAAGTTGTCGTAATGCCAAAGATGGATTGTAATTGATACATCCTCGAGTACCTTGCAGAGGCACATTGGGAAAATCCCCACATTGGTAAATCAAAGCTTCTATTCTTGCCCATTCAGGATACCATCGAACACTTTTTCCATCAAGCTTGGCTAAAGTTTCGACCCACTCACGACCACTTTTGGCTTTCAACTGATACATCCGAAAATCAGCGATCGGGCACGCCGCTTTGTATCCTCTAATAAACATGTGAGCAGTGAGCCATATGAACAACACTGGTAAACAACACAAGATCTGTTTCCCTTTCCTTTCATGACAAAAGTTCAAGGTATAGTAAACATCTGCAAGAATGGCTGGGACTGGATTTTCACGTTTGAATTTGCGTGCCATAAATACATCAATGGCTGCAAAGTCCACAAATTCATCAATATTAGGGAATATGAAAATGCCATATATAGTGAGGGCCAACACACTAATGAAAGTGTCCCATTCCTCTGCTTCTGCTAAGTGGTGAAGATGTTCTTCTAGATACTTTCTCGAAAATCCCACAGCTTCATTCCGAATTTGCTTCCTTTCTTGTAAGTCTCTCACCTGAACTTTCAATATCTCAGCAACAACGTGCATGGAAGGGTAATGCCCAATGTAACGATAGGGTTTCTCTTCTTCTAAAGACAACCCGAATATTCGCTCAAACTCTTCCAATGTAGGGGCTAGTTGAAAATCTTGAAAAGTAAAGCATCGTAGAGGTGAATCATAATACTGTGCAATTGCAGTGATTGCCTCAACTTGAACATCTACCTCTAATAAATCAAGGATATTCCCATAATTTCTAGTGAGTGCCAACTGTTGCGGTTTCTTTAACATGCGACCCAAAACCTTCAAACTCTCAGTTTCAAGCTTTTTAGCTTTGAGATGCAAATTTTTTCTCAACATTGATGATTGTGTCTCACGATGATTTGATCCCATATTTATAATAATGATACTCACGATCAAACTAAAATTCAACAGTTCTCTAACAAACTTTCCTGAAATAGTGTAAGATAGATAATATGGGTAAGTGAGTACAAAGAATGATGCATGATGTTTTTTTTTATTTTTTATTTTTTAAAATGACGAAGATAATATTTATGCCTATCATGATTCGTTATGCATTTGCATGAGTAGTTGAAATATGAATTCATAATGATTTAGAAACATGTAGAGAATAAGAATAAGAGTAAGAAGGAGAGATGCTCCCTTCACGTCCTGAATCAATTTCTTCTGAGTTGAATAATCTTACTCTTATTTTGTAGGTCAAAAGGTCTTACTAATGTGAGGGACCTCTCATTTTGGTGGTTCTATAACTACGGGAACCATGGTCTCTAGAGCTAAGATCTCATTTTGAAAATATAGTCAAACAGGACGAACGTCCAAAATGGCTATAATCCCAAAATAGTCACGCTCTAGATGAGGCTTTCATGATAACCAAACAGGATGTACATCCAAAATGGATACCACTACACAACCTCTTTTCTATCTTAAGTTCACTCAGACCCGGGTATAGGGCCTCACTCGTAAGCGTGTGTGAATTGTGTTCTAGGAGTATACATACATGTACATCCTAAAATAATTAAAGTCTCAAGGCTGCAAAACAATAACAAGGCAGGATATATACAGAACAAAAATCATCTACCCTGAGGTTAAAGTCACACAAGATACATACTTATTAATGCAACTATACATATCATCAACATATAATGTTCAATAATGATACTTATTCAAAAGATATAAATGAATACAAAAAAAATGGGTGAAACAAAATAAATAAAATTTATGAATAATCTGCACAATTAATAAAATAGGCTTGACTCTCTGAAATAGTCCCCAGTGAAGTCGCCAGCTGTCGCCATTGTATCGCGACGTGACGGCGAAAGATTTTGAATGTTTAAAACAATGAAGTCGCCACCAAGGTTTATTTAGGAAAAACATTGGAAAAACCTTTTTTTAAAAGAAAAATGGTCTTTGACGCTAGAAATGGGTTCGGGAGTCGATTACGAGTAGGGAAGGTATTAGCACCCTACACCGTCCGTTTAAAAAAAATGGTTACCTTATATTAATTGTGAAAATTATTGATAATATTTTAAATATTTATTTCACCCTAAAAATTAAATAACATTGATTGCTTGAAAAGAAAACTAATTTTGAAAATTTATTTTTGTGCTTGACGGGATGGTCCCGCTCCGACGTATCCCTCGGTACAATAGGGAACTCAAAGCTACGTCGTTCTGTAGAAAATATTTGTGTGTTGATTGGTTTTAATTTTAAAGAGAATCATTTGAAAGTTTTGGATTTGATGGTTTCGGACTATCAAACTGTCGCAGTTAAAATAATCTGAAATAATAATTGTAGGACTAACAAGCTGTCTCAACTCAGCTAATCCTTTTTTAATAAATTAAATTTCATGTTATTATTTTCATTATTATGAATTTTAAGATAAATTTGAATGAATTTTGAATCACCGAGCTGTCACGGCTACAATGAGTCAAAACAAAATGTGTGGGGGTAACAAGCCGTCACGGCTCAGCTGACTCCCATCTCAATTGACAGTGAACTAATTTTCTTTAAGTTTTAAATTAACCCAAAATTAATAAAAAATAAATTGATTATTTGTTTGTTTATTTATAATTTCTAAAATTGTTTAAAATCATCGGACTGTCACAGTCGAAATGATTTTAGAAAAAATAATGGGATTAACAAACCGTCACGGATGAATTACCCATCTAATATGATAATTTTTATTTAGAAATATTGATAAAATATAAATGGGTTTTACGTCATTATTAGCATAATGTTAAAAAGAGATGACTTGAAAAATTTGCAATGTTGTTTCATGAATGTGCAGACCAAAATGATGAATGGCTAATGTATATTATTAAAATATTTCAATGTTACTTTCAATAGAATGGATGATCCCCCACTGGTACATATGACTATTCGACAAGTATGCTTTGAGAGAATTGTGAATGCACAGGGACATAAACCAAGTAACATGATGCATGTTATTTTATTGTATCAAAATATTTCTTTCATAATGATCAAAGGTGGATATCACATTAAAATATTAAAATATTAAATCTTTGAAGCATGGCAACATTGCATCATAAGTCTATGTTCATCAGTAAACAACAAGGCTATATCCGCGAGCGTACATGTGATATTTTCTAACAGTATAATTTTAATCTATCATACATCACCGTAGCCGTATGTGGAGGTGAATTATCCCTCCTAGGACGATCTCTATCCGCCCTCATCTCAGCCATAAAGGCCTGCATCATATCCTGATTAGTCTTCATCAGGTTTTCAGTCATATTTCTATTTGCAGCCGTCTCCGCCTGCAGAGCATTCAGGACTGCAGTGACCGGATCCGGTGGCAAAGGACCTGCACCACGTGCCCCACGGTGACCTCGCGCCCTACTCATGATATCTGTACATGTAACACAAAGGAATGAGTTGATCAGATCCACACTGAGGAATCACATATACATTAATCATAAATAGTTCACAGATAGCTATGGCACACAAGATACAACATACACAAACAATCAGAGTTCCCTCACGAAACTGCTCTGATACCATAAAATGTAACAGCCCGTTGTACACTGGTATTGTTAACATTGATTATGATATTAAGCGCAGTTACAATCACAGTGATTGGGTTAATTAAGTTACGGGCAATTTTTTTTCTTTTATCATATTCCTTTTCTTACATCAATACCTTTTTCCGTAATCAATTAAAACAACACTATAATTGTAAATGCAATACGCGGAAGCATACATTTAGCTAACATCGTTCATCCTTCTTTTATTCAATTCCTTTAAACTCACCATCTTACTCTCACATTTTACCAAGTTATAGTCCTTTACGTTGTCTACGCGTGGTTTCAAACCACGTATCATTTGGAGTTCTACCCATCGAGTTAAGCCCGAAGCTCCTCCCGGCTCAGTGACCTGAAATGTGGTCCCCCAAACACGGGGTGAGATATACGGATATATCTCAGTAAACCAATGGAGCTAGAGGCTCTCTCCACTCCATGGCTCACTAAAATGTATAAATATGACATCATGTAATATGCAAGCAATACAATATCACCATCCAACTGGAGACACCCAAGAACATCCACGCATGGATTCATGTTCAAGGACTCCATCATATAACTCCCGAGACAATCCTGGCGCCTCTCCCATGGTTGAGAAGACTCCATGGCAAAACCCAACCGGAACTCCTCATGAGCCCTATCCGGCGGATGTCCCCCGCTTGGATCATCCTGATGTCGCTCCCAGAGTCGACACCATGGCATCTCCAACTGGCATTCTCACTAAGGACGAACCCAGCGGATGTCCAAACCAACACACGTCACACTTCAGCATGGGAATCACTTTACTTCTCAATCGCTTTTCACTGCGATCCAGTACTGCAATAGGACCAATGAGAGTCTTCAAGTTCTCCCTGATTTCAATATTATCCGGCATCACCACATGTGATTCATCCGAAACATAACGTCGCAACTGCGACACATGAAAGACATCATGTAAATTAGATAATTGCGGGGGTAAGGCAAGCTGATAGGCCACCAATCCTACTCTTTTCATAATTTGATACGGCCCGATGAACCGTGGACTCAGCTTCCTCACACCCAACGCACGGCCAACACCTGTGACCGGCGACAAACGTACAAAAACATGGTCACCTTCCTCAAATTCCAGCGGTCTATGCTTATTGTCATAGTAACTTTTCTGCCGATTCTGTGCCTGTTTCAATTTTTCTCTGATCATTTCAATTTGCACTGTTGTTTCCTGCACAAAATCCGGACCAAATCTTTCTTTATCGCCTACCTCAGTCCAACAAGTGGGCGTACGACACCTCCTACCATACAAAACCTCATACGGTGCCATACCCAGACTGGAATGAAAACTGTTATTATAAGAAAATTCCACCAATAGTAAGTACCTATCCCAGGCATTACCCTGTTCCAGTGTGCAAGCTCTCAGCATATCCTCAAGTGTCTGTATGGTCCTCTCAGTCTGACCATCAGTCTGCGGGTGATAAGCAGTGCTCAGTCGAAGCTGAGTGCCAAAAGCCTGCTGCAAAGCTCCCCAAAATCGCGAAGTAAACTTCGGGTCCCGATCACTCACAATGCTAATCGGTATCCCATGGAGTCTAACAATCTCCTTTACATACAATGTAGCCAACTTCTCTGTGGTGTAATCCACTCGTACTGGTAGAAAGTGTGCAGACTTCGTGAGTCGGTCCACAATAACCCAAATCGAATCATAACCAGCTTGAGTTCGCGGCAATCCCACAACAAAATCCATTGAAATACTCTCCCATTTCCATTCTGGTATATCCAGCGGCTGAAGTAATCCAGCAGATTTCTGATGCTCTATTTTTACTTTCTGACAAACCAAGCACTTAGATACGTACTCGGCAACATCCCTTTTCATCCCAGGCCACCAGAACTTAACTTTCAAATCTTGGTACATTTTTGTGGCACCTGGGTGGATAGCATATTGACCCTTATGGGCCTCAGTCATAACTTCCTCTGCAAGTTCCTTGGGCACAACAATCCTGCCCTGATATAATAACAATCCCTGTTCATTAACAGATATGCCACTCTGGCCTTTCAAATACTTTATGCTTTCATTGCGAATCTGAGTCTCTTTAATTTTCTCGTGCAGCTTGTTCTCAATCCGAGTCAACTCCATATCACACATTCTTCCTGCAAGGAAATCCGTTATTTTCATGTCACGAAATTGTTCAATCACTTCATTGTCCCACATCATCATATGAGATAAATTCACAGACTTCCTACTCAATGCATCTGCCACAACATTGGCCTTTCCCGGGTGGTATTTCAGCTCAAAGTCATAATCTTTCAAAAATTCAACCCATCTACGCTGTCTCATATTCAGCTCCTTCTGATCAAATAAATATTTCAAGCTTTTATGGTCGCTGAACATAGCAAATTTCATCCCATACAGAAAGTGCCTCCAGATTTTCAAGGCAAACACAATCGCAGCCAATTCCAAGTCGTGCGTCGGATAATTTTCTTCATGTGGCCTCAACTGCCTAGACGCATAAGCAATCACTTTTCCTTCCTGCATCAGCACGCTCCCTAAACCTTTCTTAGAAGCATCACAATATAGCACAAACTCACCCTCCGGATCAGGTAGAGTCAACACCGGAGCAGTGGTCAATTTCTCTTTCAGTAGCAGAAAACAATCCTCACATTCTTGGGTCCACACAAAAGGAGTATCCTTTCGTGTCAATCGGGTCAACGGTAGAACCATTGCAGAAAATCCCTGTATAAATCGGCGATAATAGCCAGCAAGCCCCAGAAAACTTCTAATCTCAGTCACAGTCTTAGGTCGTTCCCAGTCACTTACCGCTTCAATCTTGCTTGGATCCACTGCAACACCACTTGCAGAAATAACGTGACCCAAAAATTGCACCTCCGACAACCAGAATTCACACTTAGACGGTTTAGCATATAACTTCTTATCTTTCAACACCTGCAACACAGTCCTCAAATGGTCAATGTGCTCCTCCTTACTCTTAGAATAGATCAAAATGTCGTCAATAAATACAATCACGAACTGGTCCAAATACGGTTTAAAGATGCGGTTCATATAGTCCATGAACACCGCAGGGGCATTAGTAAGCCCAAAAGGAATCACTTGATATTCAAAATGTCCATATCTGGATCGGAAAGCTGTTTTAGGTACATCCTCCGGTTTAATCCGAATCTGGTGATATCCGGACCGGAGATCAATCTTCGAAAACACACAGGCACCCCTCAACTGATCCAATAAATCATCAATACGCGGTAATGGGTACCGGTTCTTAATAGTCACTTTATTCAACTGTCGGTAGTCAGTGCACAATCTCATGCTACCATCCTTTTTCTTTACAAATATAACCGGTGCTCCCCACGGAGACACACTCGGCCTAATAAAATTCTTCGCGGATAATTCTTCAATGTGTTTCTTCAGCTCGGCCAACTCAAGTGGCGACATCCGGTATGGAGCCAAGGAGATCGGCCCCACACCAGGCAATAGATCAATCGAGAATTCAATCTCTCTCTCAGGCGGGAATTCCGGTATCTCATCCGGAAATACGTCCTCAAACTCATTTACAACCGGAATAGAAGAAATCTCCTCCTTTTTGTCACCTACCAATCCGCCCAACAAGACATAACCCAAATCTCCAGCCTTCAAGGCTTTCACAGTTTGACTAACAGACAAATACAAGGACGGACAAACAGACGGCCTCTCGTGAGATAGCAACAACCTCTTTCCGCAGCAATCAATCATTGCGCAGTTCCGAGACAACCAATCCATCCCCAAAATCAAATTGACAGAGGCCAGGGGTAAGATAATTAAATCAATGGTGTAACCCCTGCCTAAATAGGTGAACTTCACATCTTCACAAATCCAAGACGATTCACTAACCTCTCCTGTAGCGGTAGTAATACGCATCGGAGGAACCATCCGTGTTACCTTTAAGTCCAACGCCTTAGCCACGTAGTCCGCCACAAAAGAATGTGTTGCTCCCGAATCAAACAACACAGATAAATCAACATTAGAGAGGAAAATTATACCTTTTACCAAATTCGGAGCCTTTTCAGTACGTTGTGCATTTGTAGTATAAACTCGTCCCACAGTAGGAACAACAGCAGTAGGAGCAGCAGTAGTAGCAGCTGGCGGCAAGGCCTGCAGATTCGCAGCCTGCCCCGAAGAAGATGGACAATTTCTAGCAAAGTGGCCATTCCGACCACATTTATAACAAGCCGACGGATCAGCACCACACACACCTTTGTGGTATTTCCCACACTTCCCACATTGTGGGGTAAAATATCTGTTCGCAGCACCACCACCACCAGTGTTTCCGCCCCTCTTGAATTGACCAGGAGGCTGCCTTACATGCAACCCCCTGCCCCTATTATTATTATTGAAACCTCCTCTGTTAGTATTACCAGAAGGACCAGGTGTCCTCTTAACATCTTGCTCTTTTACCTTATCCGATTTTGGATACCTCCCATAAACAGTCTCGACCCTCTTGCATTGGGTCACTAAGTCAGCAAAGTTCCTCACTGCAGTGTTAGACATCCTCTTAGCAATCTTCTCACTCAGCCCTCTTTGAAATTTAGCTGACAAGAATTCCGGAGTAGGTAGAGTACCTCCATAGTTTGCAAATTTCACAAGCTCATTAAATTTTGCCACATAGGCATCCACAGTCATGACTCCCTGTACCAAATTATCAAATTCACCTTGTTTTGCTTCCCGAACATCACGGGGAAAATATTCTTCATGAAACAGACCTTCGAACAAAGTCCAAGTAAGAACCTCACCCTGAATAACAAATGGGCGAGACACATTGTCCCACCACTCTTGGGCATCACCCTCCAGCATATAAACAGAATACAATAACTTCTGCGGATCTTGGCATCTCATCACCTGGAAAATCTTATCCATTCCCCTCAACCAAGCAGTAACCTCCTTTGGGTCCCTTGACCCCAGAAATGCGGGTGGCTTATGTTTCCTAAAAGATATGAGCCTGCGCTCATCGTCAGCATTATCAAGCACCTGCCCAGCAGCCCCAGTGGATTGGGCAACAGATGATGGATCAGGAACATAGCTAGGGTCAGTAGTAGTATGATGACTAGCCTCACCAGTGTGGTGACTAGCCCCACTCTCCCCTGTTGAGGAGTAACAGATGGCGTCGGTGTAGGAGTCACCGTAACCGTATGTGGAGGTGAATTATCCCTCCTAGGACGATCTCTATCCGCCCTCATCTCAGCCATAAAGGCCTGCATCATATCCTGATTAGTCTTCATCAGGTTTTCAGTCATATTTCTATTTGCAGCCGTCTCCGCCTGCAGAGCATTCAGGACTGCAGTGACCGGATCCGGTGGCAAAGGACCTGCACCACGTGCCCCACGGCGACCTCGCGCCCTACTCATGATATCTGTACATGTAACACAAAGGAATGAGTTGATCAGACCCACACTGAGGAATCACATATACATTAATCATAAATAGTTCACAGATAGCTATGGCACACAAGATACAACATACACAAACAATCAGAGTTCCCTCACGAAACTGCTCTGATACCATAAAATGTAACAGCCCGTTGTACACCGGTATTGTTAACATTGATTATGATATTAAGCGCAGTTACAATCACAGTGATTGGGTTAATTAAGTTACGGGCAATTTTTTTTCTTTTATCATATTCCTTTTCTTACATCAATACCTTTTTCCGTAATCAATTAAAACAACACTATAATTGTAAATGCAATACGCGGAAGCATACATTTAGCTAACATCGTTCATCCTTCTTTTATTCAATTCCTTTAAACTCACCATCTTACTCTCACATTTTACCAAGTTATAGTCCTTTACGTTGTCTACGCGTGGTTTCAAACCACGTATCATTTGGAGTTCTACCCATCGAGTTAAGCCCGAAGCTCCTCCCAGCTCATAGTGACCTGAAATGTGGTCCCCCAAACACGGGGTGAGATATACGGATATATCTCAGTAAACCAATGGAGCTAGAGGCTCTCTCCACTCCATGGCTCACTAAAATGTATAAATATGACATCATGTAATATGCAAGCAATACAATATCACCATCCAACTGGAGACACCCAAGAACATCCACGCATGGATTCATGTTCAAGGACTCCATCATATAACTCCCGAGACAATCCTGGCGCCTCTCCCATGGTTGAGAAGACTCCATGGCAAAACCCAATCGGAACTCCTCATGAGCCCTATCCGGCGGATGTCCCCCGCTTGGATCATCCTGATGTCGCTCCCAGAGTCGACACCATGGCATCTCCAACTGGCATTCTCACTAAGGACGAACCCAGCGGATGTCCAAACCAACACACGTCAACTGGCCAGTGACCAAACAATTTTCACAAAATACAAGCAATATGCATACAAGCACACAATCACACCATGTCATAACCACATAATCCAACCACAACCTTCCTTTAGGTGTGGTGGAGCACACTAGGGATTAAACCCAAGTTCCAAGGGTTTACCTCAACACTTAGCAATCCGTTCCAAACGTATGCTCCAAATCAACCTTTCACAATCACGTCCGTGTGAGGCACCCTACAACAATCATCAAATCCAAATTACACCAAAACTCATTTTCCATGAAAATTCCTCAAATTTCCCTAAGTTAAAACCTATCTTTTTCACTCAATTTTCCGCCCTGGTTCCATTTCCAGTATTACTTTTGTCATTTGAAATCTCTAACTCAGTATTTAAGCCTCAGAACACACGGTTGGCAAATTACCATTTTGCCCTTTTTGCCCATTTGGCCATAATTCTTGGATTTTCACTAATCCACCAATTTTCATTTCTCAATATAGTATTAAAATTCACATTTAAATATTTGAGGTGTTATAGGTCTCAAATACGCCCTATATTACTTGTGGCTGCATATACTTGTGCATATCTTGCATACTCTTTAGCAAGGCTAATAAGTTTTTGGCGCTGTTGCCGGGGATCGAAGGCGTACATTGTCAAATTTTCTTTGTGATTGTTGTTCTTAATTAATTTGTTGTTATTCTCATTTTTTTGTTATTTTAATACTTTTGTTAGTTTAGCTTATTGTCCTTCTTTCTTTCTGTTAGGATATATCCTTCAATTCTACTATATTTCTTTTATTGGTAGATTAGTTTTTATTTTCTTTTTCTGTTTTTTTATTCTTTTTGTCATTTTGATTTTTGTTATACACTGCTCTGATAAATGATGTTAGTTTAATTTTTAGATTATATTTCTGTTGGTATTAATTTACTGTTATCTTTTTGTTAATTGTTGTTTTCTTTTTCTTTTTAAGTTGCTGGCATCAATTTTTTTCCCTTTATTTTTCTGTTATGCTTGTTGGTATGTGTGTTGATATCTGAATACTGATTAGACTGGACATATATATATTTGTTGTTTTTTTAGTTGTTGTTATTTGTGAATCTGCCATTTTTGTTATTTGTTTTCTTTTCTTCTGTTAAGTTTATGTTTTGTGAAGTTCTTTTTAATTTAGTTAGTTGAGAACTTAGATTTTCTTTTAAGTTTGGAAAAGTTTTTTAGAGCAAACGGATCAAAAAAATTTCCAATGGTCTGGTGAAATGGCCACTAAAATGAGTGTGGTTCGAATGCATCAAGTAGATTCCTATGCAGCCCTCTCTGCCAAATTTGATGCACTCTCAACTTTCATTAAGACCCGAAATCAAGTCATAGATGCCAAACTGATCCAACACCAAGCTATCCAGCCAATCCCACGTGTCGATTGTAGTGGTCTACCTCTTTCAAAGTTGTCCATCCAATCCAGAGTCTATTTTCTATGTAGGACACTACAATAAAAATGAAAATAACTTTTCCAGAAATTTTAACCAAGGTTGAATGCAAAATTCTGGTTACCAGTATACACAAGGATAAGGGCAGTAAGATGGCCTTTCTAATCATAACCCATACCTCTTTTTCCTTCTAAAAACTACCAATAATAATCCCCTAGGTAGCAACCTACATCCCAATACTCTCAAAACCAGCAAGTGGACCTCCCTTCTTCATCCTTAGAAACCTTGCTTAGAGACATTTTGGTCAAGAATGAAGCTAAGAAAAATAGCTTAGAGGCTATTGTGTAGAGTACATATGCCTCTCTTAGGAATTTAGATACTCAAATGGGTTAGTTAGCCATTGCTATAAACAATGAATCTCTAGGTACTTTGCCTACCAACATTGAAGAACCTAGGAGAGTGTGACATGAACAAGACAAAATGCTTGAGTTAAGAAATGATAGGTTGGTCATCCAACCCGAAGCTGTAGTTAGGCTATGCAAACTGAAAATTCTTATTACTCAAGTCGAAGAAGAGGCCAAGAAGGAACTGGTTGCACATCAAGAAGTTGCCAAGGAAAAATCTTCTCACGAAAAAAAAGCGAGAACCAGCTATTCCTATGCCTAAGTCATGCAATTGAGAGCCACATGCAAGGAAAGGAACCTGCAACATCACTGCCTAAAACAAATCCAGCAAACATTAGCAATAGATCTCCTCTTCCATTCCCTTTGAATGTGAATGAGGAGAGAGTCAGGTTTAATGTGTTGAAGGCCATGAAATATCCTAGGGAGATAAAGGACTATTTTCTTAGGGGCATAGTTAACCACATGGTGAAAGATAGGCTTAAAGAGGGGAATGGCAAGGACCCAATAGAAGTGGCTATTTTAGATGAGTATGAGGTGGATAAAGAGGGTTTAGAGGAGAGTATAGGCTGGCTAGAATCTAAACCTGCAACTTTTTGGAAAGAAAAGCAATTTTTGTCCTTAAGTCTGCTTAAAAAAGAGCTAAATTCTCCTTGGCCATCCATAGAAGTCCCACTAATCATTGAACTTAAGATTCTGCTAACCAATCTTAGGTATGTCTATTTAAGGAAAAAAAGACATATTGCCTATCATTGTGTCTAATTTCCTTAAAGTTCATGAGGAAAAACATCTGCTAAATGTGCATGAAATTTAAAAAAAAAAAAAACCAAGAATTGGATCGTAATAGATGTTAAGAGGACCAGCCCAACCTTAGGCATGCATATGATTCTGTTGACTGACCCAAAAAGCATGCAAAAGTGGTCAAGTGGTGGGATATAGAGCAAATAGTTCTACCTTTTAATTTAAAACTAAGGCTATTTCCGTGGAGTTAATGTCTGGATGGTCAGGACCCTTTAAAGTTGTTAAAGTCTTTTTGCATGAAGCTGTGAAAATTTTGGATGAAGGAGATGGTATAAAATTCAAGGTTGAGGTAAAAGGGGTCATACACTATTTGGGAGATGTTAAGGAGAAGGTTTCTATCTTCCCAAGAGATCCTGATTGAAAATGATCAAGAAAAGGAATCAAAAAGTCTAGCTAAAGACTATAAACTAAGTATATTAGATTTTTATTTTTATTTTAGTTTTTCTTTTATGTTGTGTGTTATCTTTAACTCCTTTATTTGCATGTTTACTGCCTGTTGTCTCAAAGTTAGTTTAAATAGTCTGCTAAATAGCTTTAAAAAAAGAATTGATTTTAATGGAAAATTTAATACATTGATATTGTTTTACATGTGTCAAGTGAGAGAGTCAGCTGAAACTACAGTGAGTGAAATATGAGTTGGGGAAAACTGGACAACACCTTTCAAGTGGAGGATTGCTTGATTTTGAAGCAAAATAGAACCACAAGTTCAGCCATCAAGTGCTCCTCTTCCATCTGAAACACTGGTACCTCAAGTCGCAAAGGAATCCACTCCATCTACATCAAGGAAAAGAGGAAGACCAAACAAAATGAGTAAAAAGAAAATAGTGTAGTAGAAAATTGATGAGAAAAAAAAAGGCAAAAGAGAAGGATGAAGAAGACTCAGATTTTGAGGAAGAATAAGCCACAATCTCTTCTGGCCCCGGGTTACCTTGTTCTTACTTTTTGTAAATATTCTCTAGTAATCTGTTAAAGCCACAGTGAGAACACGATTCCTCTTAAGTTTAGGGGAGTGCATTTCTGATTTTATGTGTTGGTTGTTTGGTACTTGATGTTGTATACATGGATGCTAGTTCTTTTGATGCTAGTTTTAATTTTTTAGTCTAATCTCTTTTGTTTTGTTTAAAAAAAAGACTTAATTTTCTTTAATTGATATCTGTTGAGCTATGCTTGGTGATGAGTCTTTGATGTTTTTAAATTTGTTGGATGTTTCGTGTGGTTGGTTTGGTTTATCTGAGTTAGGCAGTGATTAGTTGCTGTTTGAAGTGGAAGTAGGAAAGTAATGTAGGAAAAACTTGCAAGAGTTCAGCATTTGTTTAGTGGATTAATTATAGGATTGGATTGAATTTTTGCGCAAAAAAGGAAGAAAAATTCAGTGCAAGGTGTGATAGATGTTAACAAGTAGATTGAGAGCAGTAAGATAATAGCATAGGGAGATTGAGTGCTTAAATGAATAAGGCAGAGAATAAAGTTGAAACAAGAGGCGAGTGAGTTGGTGAAAAAGGCCTAACTCAGAGAGGATTTGATCCTTAAACAACTAATTTTTCTTTGAGGGTTCCTTTATAGGATAGAGGAGACTGAATTTGATTTGATGTTGGGTAATTAGGTGAGGCACAAGGTTTAAGCTTCAAGATGAAGAGGGCGATTTTTTTCTGATATAGAGCCAAAAAGCCAACATTGAGATTTTGTCTTTGTTAACCCACTTTGAGCCTGTAGCTTAATATTTTGAACTCCCTCATTATCCCCTATCCCATGACTACCTTCCCATTTAGATATGATGGAACAAAAAAAAATTTGAAGTAGCAATATGTTGAAAAAGAATTAAATTCCACGACTGAGAATAAATAAAAGAGAAAAAGGTGTGAGTGTACACCACTCTTAGTATATAAAAAAAAGAAGCAAAAGTGCAGTTAAAAAAACAAAAATTGTCAAATGAAAGAAAAAAAAGGAAAAGGAAAATATTACATAAGAATAAAAAATTTGGCAGCCATGGAAGTGTCTAGTAAAGTTTGATGATTGCATCCCTTATCGATCATAGTTGAGTTAGTCATTCCTCCATAAATTTCCCACCATGATTCAAGTCAAGACACAACCCATGAAGTCCTTCTGATTGAAGTCTGATTTGTGTTTTATTTAAAAGCCAAAGCATCCTATCAAACATATATTGAGGCTATTCCCAGAAAATATGAGAGGTAAACAGCTCCCTGCATTATTGAGTGATGAACATATATGAGGAGAGAGTTTTATCCATTCTGATTTGCCTTTTGTGAAGATGTGGTTCTTTGTGTTATGAAATGATGAGTTATGGTCTCCCTTATTATTGTCTCAATTTCCATTGATTGCACTTTGATACTGAAGTCACATTGATCACTGATTTGTTGATGCTTTAACTGCAATCCCTTTTCTCTGATTTATAACTGAATTTTTGTTGAGTTATTTGCAAGAATCCTCTAGTGAAAGTCATGAAAAAAGTTTTATTTGTGAATTGACTGGTCTGAGAAACTATGTTCATTTTAACTAGTGCTAGTTTTAAATCTCTGTTACAAAAAATATGGGTGTTTTGGAGTTGATAAGCTAGAATGGTGTGCTTAAATCAGAAAATCAAAGGCTTTGGAATTATGTTAAGCAGGCATGTGTTTTTGTGTAATGGAAAATCTGTTTGTCTGTGACAGATTGTTCTTTTGGAAGAAATATTGTTTGAGCTGAAGTGCATTTGTTCATTGGGGACAAGTAACAATGTAAGTTTGGGGGTGTGTGATAATCTCTTGAAATGTGACTTAAAACACATGTTTGTTGATCTAAAAATGTTAAAAAAAGAATTCCTTGTGTGTTAATTACATTAAATTGAATTGTTGTTGAGTTAAAAGCTAATAGGCTTTATTTGATTTTTAGGCCCACAAATCAAGACTTTCCAAAGCAAAGAAGAATAAAACAAAAATGGGCTTAATATTGCAGCATAAAAGTGAGCCCAAAGTGAGACATAGAAGGACAAAAGTGGAAGAAACATGGGATATGCCTCTAAAGTCATACATGTAGTCAGATCACTAAAAAAATTGCATCGAACCCTAACCTTTCCTATTTCATCTCACCATTCACCCTAATCCAACCACAAAGCCATCTAATCTTCCAAAACCCTCCTCTTGGTGATTCAAGCAACTATTCACCCAACATTTTAATCCTAACTATTTCCTGTTAAAAAGAAAATACCCCACACACTAACCATAACCGAATAGTGACGTGGAGTTTGTTACAAATTGGGTAGTGGGATTTTTGTGGAGTGCTTGTGTGAGTGTAGAGCAAGAAGGCAAATGCGCAAAAGATGCTCTTATGGTTTGTACGGAAGGAGCACATGTATATGTTGTTGGTGAAAAGGCCCAAAGCCTATGCATGTGAGGGAAAGGAGATATAAAAAGAAAGGAGAAAAGCTTGTAGACTCTCTCTGACCTTCTTCTGTATTTCTTCTTCTTTGTTTTTGTTTTTACATTGCTTTGCATTTCTGGTATTGTAAGAGCTTTTATTTTGTTTTCTTTTGTAAATATGAGCACAGTGTCGAGGTTATCTTGGTGGATGGTACTTGCGTTGTGGTTTTAGCTTTATGTTTATTTTATTTCCTCTGTATTTTCTTTCCTAACTGTTGTTAAGCTCAATCCCTATGGATTTGAGCTAAATTTTCTAAGGGTTGGGTGACTGAGACCCAACTACAATGACTAGTGTTGATTGCTTTATTTGAAATGAATGTTTAGTTTCTTTAGTCCAACTCTGGTTTACTTGTTCGATTTTTATTTTCGGCCGTATGAAATAGTTTTGTTTAGGGGAAATTTATTGGGAAATATATTTCCCTGGAAAATGAGTTGAGCTCATGGACTCAAATAAGGGATTATTTGAAGGAGTATTTCATATATGAATTTTAATCGTCCATGTGGCCAAAAAGACCTGAGCTTCAAGCTCTTAGTCTCACCTCCTTAAGGATAAGTTGCGTGAGAACAAAAGGGAAAAGGATTTTTAAGGGATTAAAAATTCATAGTAGTCTTCCAACTGAAAAACAATTGTGAAGGAATTTGTTAAGCAATTGGACACTAGGAGCTATGGGGAAGGAATCAGAACTCAATCCATTTTTCTTATTAGACTTTTTAACACTTTGTCAATTCTGATTATTTTTTTATTCACTTAAATTCTTAGTAATTCTTGCAAAATATAACCAATTTGAAAAGTCCAAAAATAATGTTCTCAATTTATTTAATTTCTTTCATTTTATGCATTACGAAATTGTTTTCAAATTTAAATCAAAAAATCCAAATGAACTTTTGATCTTTTGTTTGCTTATTTTATTTTTTGTTTATTAAACATAATCATAGTTTTCTTTTTAGTTAGAAATTCAATTTTAAGCAATTACAAATTTTATTCAAGTCAAAAATGTCAAAGATCCTTGTGGAACGATAATTGGGGTCTCAAAGACACCCTATATTACTTGTGGCTGCGTATACTTGCGCATAACTTGCATAATCTTTAGCAAGGCCAACAAGGTCCACATATTTTTCTCTCTTTTGTAATTCCATTTTCTCTCTCCTTTTTATTATGTGTATACGAGATTAAAGTTATATTATGTACATAACAAACATAAAACTCTTTTACATAATGGTGGATGGGGTTAGAAGGGCTCTCGCGCCCTTCAAGTTCATCAAAATTTTGTTTTTTACTATATTTAGACTTTAAAGTTATCGGTGTAATATAAGTTCTTCATCTTTGGTCATTGTTATTCTTTGTATATTAAAGAATGCTTGAAAAGTTCTTTAAATTTAATTACGTGGGGATCCACTATTATATTACCTTATTTAAGGCAGTGTAAATACTGAAGGGAAAACTGTTTATCCTTTTAAATAACACAACTTATATTCTTTCACTCTCACAAAGAGTTGGGACCCACACCTTTATTTTCTTTATCAACTCTCTCTCCTTTTGTATCTATCTCTTTCTCTCTCTTAAAATGACACAATTTTACATAATTTAAAATGACACACACTATTCCCAATATTGAATTCATCGTTCCCTCTTACAAAAATTTTCTGTCTCCGTAATTGATTTTACACCAGTAAATTTCTCGATTTTAATTATTAAATTTACCTATATTTAACGACTCTAATTTTTTAACTATGCAAATTATTGAATACAATTATATTAATAAGAAATTAAGAATAAATAATACTTTTTTTTTGTTTTGAAAATAAATTTTGTTTCATGTTATCTATTGTCTTAGGTTATGTTTCAATAGAGCACCACTTAGTTTTGATAGTTACAGTTAACCTCCATACAGTATGTCATTTCAATAACTAAGCATATATATATGTTCAAATTTTTCTAACTTTGTTAACTAATCACGTGTATCATGTTGAAAGGCTAAGTGTTAAAAGAAAGTTTCTCTCACCTTTGTTGTCCTTTCTCATCGATCTCACCTTTGTTATCTTCTCATCTTGTTAACCTGTTTTGGCTACTAAGTTTTTGTTGGCTTCACACTACATCAATGTTTCATAAACAATTTACTTGCAACATTTAATGGGAATCAATGGGGTCATCATGAATTTGGACCAAGAAATAAAACAGATAGTTGCAAATGTGATAAAGCCAAAAAAGGTTGGTGGTGATGAAGAGGTTTGGATTGAAGGAATTGGGAAGGTGCAAGTGAGCTCAAATCCTCAATTCTCACAACATGACAAGACGAAGAACAAAAATGGTCATAATGCTGCAATTATTGATTAAGAAATGAAATTCAATTTTAGAAGTGGAAAAAGGATGGACACAGGCAAATATAGAAAGGGTTTTCGTTTTGTCCTTTAACATGACACAACAAAGTTTCCTACAACACAATATTTTGTGGGGCCCACACTTTTTAAAACAAAAAAAATAAATAAAAATTAAGGCACGCAAAACAAACCTCTATAACATTACACAATCACTTTTCCTACAACATAACTCTTATAAAACTCATATAGAAATTGGCAAAGTTACTAGTATTGGTCGAGTGGTGAAAGATTTGAGTAATTTGCATCAAATCATAGGTTCGAACCTCAGTGTTATTATTACATTAAAAAAATCAAAGTTGAGAACTCTGGGATATTGCTTAATACAAATATCCACATTAATCATTTGTTTTTATAATTACAAAAAAAAAAACATAGCTTTATACATGGAGCGGTTTGATAAGATACAATTTTCTCAACCATCATTAAAGGAACTCATGAAAAGAGAGAGAAGAGTCATTTGAAAATGAGAATCTGAATCACTTGTGTATTAAATTGTTGTATCCATCTATTTATATTTAACATGAAGAAGAAGATATAAACAGAAAGGCTTAACAGAATAGCCTAACTAATAGCTATAACAAACTAACTGTCTAACTGTCCTCAAGCTTAGCTGGCATGGATGAGCTGGCATTACTTGAATTGGAGTAATTGATCAATACCCTCCCCCACAAGCTGGACGGTGGATATCCATAAGGCCAAGCTTGGCAACATTTAAAGAAAACGGTGTAGGAAACAACGATTTTGTGAGTATATCAGCCACCTGACAAGAGGACGAAACCGGAAACAAATGCAAGAGTCCAGCATTAATTTTGTCGCGGGTGATATGGCAGTCAAGCTCTATATGTTTAGAGCGCTCATGGAATGTCGGGTTGTGGGCCAAGTAGATTGCGGACTGGCTATCACAAAAGACCGAGGCAGGTTTAGAAGAAGTATAACCAAGATCCTGGAGCAAATAATGAAGCCATTGTAATTCGCATGTGAGACTGGCCAAGGCACGATATTCAGCTTCAGTTGATGATCGAGAAACAGTACTTTGTTTCTTGGGACGCTAGGAGACAATGGCGGAACCAATGAATATACAGAAACCAGTAATGGAACGTCTAGTATCTAGACAACAGGCCCAATCAGCATATGCAAAAGCTGAAATATGGGAGTCATTGGTCGAGGGAAAAAACAAACCAATTCCTGGGGAAGCTTTCAGATATCGAAGCACCTTTGTAGCAACAAGATAATGCACCTGCATTGGATGAGCCACATATTGGCTCAATTGTTGAATTAGCAAACGAGATGTCAGGTCTCGTAGTGGTCAAGTAGAGAAGACGTCCAATTAAACGCCTATAAGCAGCAGCATCTGTATAAGGAGCTCACTGTTCACGTTGGAGTTTTTGAGATGCATCCATTGGTGTAGATGAAGGTTTTGCAGCAAGCATGCCACTATCTTGAAAAAGTTCAAGAGTATATTTTCGTTGGTTAACAACAATACCCTTTGGAGAGCGGGATAACTCCAAACCAAGAAAATAACAGGCAGGACCAAGATCTTTAATGCGAAACTTCTCATCCAGAACTTGTTTAACTCTCTGGATTTCAGTAGGATCATTGCCTGTGAGTAAAACATCATCAACATACACCAAAAGAGCAGTGAAAGAAACTTGTGTCCGTCGAACAAATAAGGAATGATATGCTTGAGATGGTGTGTAGCCAATAGACATCAAAGAAGTGGATAATTTCTCATACCACTGCCTACTCGATTGTTTCAAACCATAAAGAGATTTCTCAAGCTTGCAAACTGTTCTGGAAGATGGAGCAGCAAAACCTGGAGGCAAACTCATATAAACATCTTCATGAAGATTACCATGAAGGAAGGCATTATGCACATCAAGTTGTTCAAGCAACCATCCTCATGAGGAAGCTAGACTGAGAAGGACACGTACAGTGGTAAGTTTAGCCACTGGTGAAAATGTCTCAAAGAAATCAAGGCTTTCAAGTTGGGTATAACCCTTAGCAACCAACCGCGCCTTAAAACATTCTATGGATCCATCAGCTCTATGTTTATATGATGGGGAACACAATTCAAAATAATAAACAGTGAATAAAGGGTAAGGAGTACCTTGACATGAATGGTCTGTTGAAGAAGCTGATAGGCTGCAATGATAGTCATTAAGATAATGTGGAGCCTGCCTATTTCTTGATGATCTGCGAGTAGCTGGAACTGGTAAAGATATAGTAGGGTCTGGTAAAGGTGGAGTAGGCTCTGTAGTGGGTGTGGGTAGGTTGTTTGCATGTGCATAAGGTAAAAATAGGTCTGTAAAATCATGAAAGATGGATGGAGATGTAGATGGAGGAACATGTGTGGGCAAAGTATCAGCATGGATTACTGGTGGTGGGAAAGCAAAATGAGTTTCAAAGAAAATTACATGTCTGTAAATGAAAATAGAATGGGCTGAAAGGTCAAAAAGAATATAACCTTTGGTATGGGGATGATAACCAAGGAAAGCACATTTTCGGACACGATGATCAAACTTAGATCGATGAGCAGTTAATGTGGTAGCATAGGCAAGACAGCCAAAGACTTTTAGGTGGAGCAAAATGGGAGGTGAACCATGGAGAACTTCATATGGGCTTTTATTATGGATAACAGGTGTAGAAGTTCGATTGATTAAGTGTACAGCATGGGTAACTGCATAGCTCCAAAGTGTGATTGGTAAATTGGCTTGGAATGAGATGGCACGAGCCGCATTTAGTATATGACGCTGCTTGCGTTCCACCACTCCATTTTGCTGTGGAGTTTCAACACATGAACGTTGATGAACAATTCCCTTTCATGATAATAATATGTCATAATGAATTCTTGGCCATTGTCAGATCTGATGGTTTTAACTTTATAAGGGAGTTGGTTTTCAGCAAAGGCAATTAAGGTTTTCAAGGAAGCACGAGTTTCTGTTTTGGTCTTCAATAAAATCAACCATGTGTATCTAGTAAAGTCATCAACAAGGGTAAGGAAGTATTTGTGATCATGGATAGAAGGTGTGGAATAGGGGCCCCATATATCAGCATGTAATATTTGAAAAGGTTGAGTAGTGGTAGTGGAGCTTAAAGGAAATGGAAGCTTAGTTTGTTTGGCAAATTGACATATATCACAAGGGAAGTTCTCCTTTATTGATATGAAAGGAAATGGAGTACACATAGTTTTCATTACATATTGAGACAAATGGCCAAGCCTATAGTGCCATAAAAGGGACCTATCTGTCTCTAAAGCAGCATTATTACAAGTTGACAGAATGCTATTTTCAGTTTTATTACAAACAGTGCATGATGCTGATGTCAATCCTGTCTTGGTATCTTTAATGACTAGCACAGACAACCCATCTTGCTCCTCAGATGAACCAATCGTTGCCTTGGTATGTTTCTGTTTTATCAAAAATAAGGAATGGTCAAAAGTTATATAACAGGGAATGGTATGTAAGAGTTTGGTTATAGAAATGAGGTTAATTCAAAAGTCAGGGACAAACAATACATGTTGTAAAACAAGTTGGGCTGAGATATATATAGTACCAGAATATTCAGATATCACATGAAGGCCATTGGGAAGGGAAATGGCAATTGGCAAGATTTTAGTGATAGAATGAAATAGAGTCTTATCAAAACAAATATGATATGTGGCACCAAAGTCCAAGATCCAATGGAATGGAATTTTACCTTGTGATTGGGTTACCTCAGTATTGAAAGCTTGAACCAAATTCACTGTGTGTGAGTCAGTTACATCATGGATGCTATGGTCCTTAGTTTGAAGATCTGTAGAAACAGCATGTGCTGCAGCAATAGGATTCTGATTTCTAGATCTATATCCAGGTGGAAAGCCATGTTTGAAATAACATGTTTCAACTGTATGATTGTCCTTCTTGCAATTGGTACAGAATTTATTTGTTGCTCCTCTATCAGTATTTGTTTTCCATTTTCCTCGTCCAGAAGTTGCATTGCGATGATCAGATGAAAATGCAAAAGCCTTTGGTTCAATTGATACACTATTATGACCAGGAACATTGTTATGATTCTGCCTCTCTTGTTGTAATATAAGAGAGAAAACTTTATTCACTCCTGGAAAGGGATCTAATAGCATTATTTGAGATCTAACAGCATGAAATTGATCATTCAATCTTTTTAAAAACCTGCTAACCTGATCTCTATCTCGATAAGTGCACATCTGGTTAAGAGCATCACAACTACATTGTGGCAGAGGCTTCAAGGTTTCAAGTTCATCCCAAATAATTTTCAATTCAGTAAAATAATCTACTACATTTCTCTCTCCTTGCTGAAGTCTGTATATATCTTATTGCAGATCTGAAATTCTAAAAATATCAGCCTGGGAGAAGCGATCATGCAAATCATTCCAAGCATCAATAGCTTTATCGATCCATAGTATGGATTTTGCAATAGAAGTGCTTATAGCACGGTGGATCCATCATAGGACCATATTGTTACATCTCTCTCATGCTGTAAATGAAGGATCTGCTTCACGCGGAATTATCAGTGAACCATCAACAATTTTGAGTCTGTTCTTCGACATAAGAGCCATTTTCATCGCTCTAGACCAAGAATGATAGTTAGAACCATTAAGAATCGGTGAAACTAGCACAATAGAATGATTTTCACTGGGATGAAGGTATAAAGAGTGTCCTGGATTTGTGAAGAACTCTGGTAGTTGATTGTTGTTTTGAATCGGAGCTAGCACTGCATCTGCCATGGCTACGATTACAAGAAACTAAAATAAGGAAGGAAAAGAGAAATTGATGAATCAAATACCAGAGCCTCACAAGTGAAGCTCTGATACCATAAAGGAACTCATGAAAAGAGAGAGAAGAGTCATTTGAAAATGAGAATCTGAATCACTTGTGTATTAAATTGTTGTATCCATCTATTTATTTTTTACATGAAGAAGAAGATAGAAACAAAAAGGCTTAACATAATAGCCTAACTAATAGCTATAACAAACTAACTGTCTAACTGTCCTCAAGCTTAGCTGGCATTAGTTGAATTGGAGTCATTGATCAATAATCATAGAAAGCACATGACTTGGGTACTCTAGACGAATAGCATAGGAATCATACATTTCTTGTTGAATGTCTTGTTCTTGTTTTTCTAATGGACTGACTTAAATCACTTTTTGATCTCTTCACTGCCACTTGCTCCACTACCAAGGAGCTTGCTGAAATCTTTCTGCAATATAAATAATAGGGAACTTAACAATGAAAATGTTCTCTAATTGTTTTTATCTTTTATCTCATGGGGTTTGCATGCATCATTTAACACGACACAAAAAAGTTTCCTACACACAACATATTGTGGAGCGCGCACTTTTTGAAGCAAAAAAAAATTAAAAATCAAGGCATGCAAAACGAATCTCTTTAACATTACACAATCACTCTTCCTACAACATAAATCTTATAAAACCCTTATCTCATTTATTTATCTGGCCAACAGTATATTATTATGTTTTCATTCCAGTAACTTTTTTTTAAAAAAAGCCAAAAAATACTTATTTTTAGAAAACCAAAAGTATGAAGCCTCTAGTCTTAACCCAAAAGTATACATATACAGAGAACTATAGGATGAACACAAAAATAATTATAACAAGCTGCCAACAACACAAGGATGCTTAGCAATGAGACACGTGTAATCAATAGCTTAGACCTTAAATTTGTTCCAGGAATTATTTGCTGAAATTGGGAAATCAAACCCAATCTTAAATCTACGGGCAAGGCTCAATTCCAAACCTTCAAGAACCAAGCAGTGTTAGAATTGAATATCCATCGATGCAAGAAACAACCACACAGAAATATCTATGAAAACTTTTCTACAAAACTTGCTTACTTGCACACTATTGTTCATAACGATTACATCTTCTTATATGCTCTAACTTGCTAAAAGTAACTTAAAAACTATTAAAAGCCATAAAACAGAGACGGAACAAAACTGCTAAAAGCGGACACTCATTCAATCCTAAACATGAAACTTCTAAACTCATTAATTCAAAACGGACATTAATTAAAAAATGGAAATTTTAACATTTATCTAATAACACTCCTCCATAAACTTAAATTCTTCTTTCTTTCTTCTTGTTGCTTATGCTTTTCTTCAACTTTCTGATCGAGCCTGTTTTCTTCAATCTTGATCAATTTGATGTTTTTATTTTATCTGGTGGCTTCTTCAATTTGATATTTTTAGTTTCATTAGCACGACTTTCCTTGTTTCCATTCGCTGCATCTTCTTCACCTGCAAGTTTCTCGTCACCCAAATTCTTCTCAGTTTCATTCGCCACTTCATCAGTTATTTCTGCATCACTGGAATTGTCAACAAAACCTCATTTTCTCTTCAAGACCACATCCTTTTCTTCAAATGCATCTTCCATTTTTTCGCCGTTCTCGGCTCCTTCATTGTCATCTTCCTCGCACCTCCTCAATGGCATCTCGGACCAGCGACCTATGCCGGTTGCCGACATCGACCTCGTCACGCTGGGGTCGAAGTCTCTTCCAAAACATGAAGTCAGTGATTTAGCCGGGATCTCCCTCATCACGGTTATCAACACGGAACTCGGATTCGTGGTCTCCTCCATGCCGGTCTCCATCAAACACCTCGGCTTCTCAATCTCTTTTCTGATTTTTGACTCTGTCTCCAGACACTCAGGTTATGCGAAGTCTTCTACCTCGACATTGGACTCGTCGTTCCCGTCCTTCTCCGCTTCGATCTCGGCTCCTTCGTTCTCCTCCTCTTCGTTCCCGTCCTTCTCCGATTCGATCTCGGCTCCTTTGTTCTCCTCCTCTTCTATCTCGACTCCCTTGGTAGCAGTCATCTCCATCGTCTTCTTCTCCGAGTCATCTCTTACGCGCTCCGACACGTCAATCTTCTCCGCAGATGCGTTGCCGTTGGCAACCTCGGATTCCGCCATCTCGATCTCTTCTTCATCCGTGTCATTCTCCTCATCTTCATCATCATTGAAGATTTCATCTTCTTCATTAATCAGATCAAAACGTCCAGGCAAGTATTTTGTTACGAAGGCCATTAGAAAATCCTTCCACGTATTATTAAAGTCGTGACAATTCCATGTACGGAACCATTTGATTGTGCTTCCTCTGAATCTACTCAAAGCTTCATGCCATTTGTCCTCTTCAAAGGTTTTTTCTCTCCGAAAATATTCTTTTAGACAGAGTAAGAAGACCAATGCTTCATCATCTTTATCTCCATAAAAGAGTGGCACTTCCATCTCGTTCTTTTCCTCCATAGCCCAAGCTCTGATACCAATTTGTTAGAATTGAATATCCACCGGCGCAAGAAACAACCACACAGAAATATCTATGAAAACTTTTTCTATAAAACTTGCTTACTTTCATACTATTGTTCATAACGATTACATCTTCTTATATGCTCTAACTTGCTAAAAGTAACTTAAAAACTATTAATAACCATAAAACAGAAACGAAAAAAAACTGCTAAAAACGGACACTCATTCAGTCCTAAACATGAAACTTCTAAACCTATTAATTCAAAACGGACATTAATTAAAAAACGAAAATTTTAGCGTTTATCTAATAACAAGCAAGATGATCCCTAAAACATTGCAGAGAGTATATTGAATAATAGAGTTGAGAAATGGTTGAAACTAGGGCTATGCAACCTTCGAACAAGTTGGGTAACCTTCAAAAAGAAAGGATTATCACTAAACACGTGGATCAACGACTGGTATGGGTTAGTCCAGCTTATCCAATGATCTCAAATCCGATTCCTCGGGAACGCAACTATGTTAAAACTCCGAAGGAAGAGTTTTGCTGCACAGGTGGTCTTACCCGACTTGAATCGGACTAATCAATTATCATGAACCAATAGATAATATCCAAAAGAAGAAGAAATAGTTGGGGTTAGAACAGAACTAGCAACGACGAGATGAGAAGATAGAGAAGCCTTCCGTAGAACAATGAACCTTTCAACCTAAAACCCAAAGCATAACAAAGTTTGAAAAATATTAGGCAGAAATGCGTAACTATTGTAATTAAATAGTGTAAGGGGGTTAATTGTAAAAACAAAAAGTATATGGTGGTCTTTTGAAATATGGCTTAAGTCCAAGGTGGTTATGTGTAATTTAGCTTAGGTATCAAGAACACATTAATAATATATTTGAAACATTATATTTTATCTCTTAGTATCTCTATCAAATAAAAAGGGAGAGCATAGTGCAATGATAATATTTTGAGCATGTTACTAACATAGATTAAAAAAGGGTTATGTTTATCTTATTTTACATGAGATAGATAACTTTCCTACACACGCAAAAAAGGATTGGGTCCCACCACTCTTTTCTCTCTCTCCTCTTACATGCAGGTCCCATTTATACTTTTATTTCTACAACATAAGGTAACATTTTTCCTACAACATAAGAAAAATATATCCCATTAAAAAAATGGGACCCATCCAATTGAAAAGTGATGCATCCATCTTATATCGGATCTATTCAATCCATAAAATCAAAGGAGTCGAAAACCTCAAACGGTTATAAAACTAGAACGACGGTTTATTAGATTTAACCAATGATATTAAACTCAGGACTAGTGATTGACTCGGTCAAGTTATTAGTTCAATCAGTAAGTTACTAGTTGAATCGATTAAACCGAATGTATAACAAAAGTATATAATAAATTTAAAAATAGTCAAATTGTCAACAATAACAACTATGGCTTAGTGGTTGGACATGAAACTATGCAAAGGGAGTAGCTTGGTTTGACACCCATTAATAGTAATTCTAACATATTCAAGTGGAGCAACCATGTGAAATTTTTTATCTCAATCAAAAAAATATTTTTAGTCAAATAAAACTCTCATTTTTAACACACTTTTAATTGAGTGAAAAGAAAATGAAGAAGAAATAAAGGACAACGAGGAGCGAGGTTTAGAAGAAAAAAGCAAATATAACTGACACTCTTATGGGATGATTCACTATGAAACACTGACACTTCAAAAATCATGACGTGTCGTGTCTGACACTTCCCGACACTCATCAACACTCCAATACGCATTATAAAAATTCAAAAAAGGTTCAAAGGTTGCGCTGCGTTGAGTTTTTGGTTCCAACTATTAGATTCGTTGGATTCCCGATTATAATTTTATTGAGTTTAATATAAATGTTTGGATATATTATATTTCTTTGCAAAGTTGATGAATATTATAAGTTTAGTTTCTTTTTTTATTAAGTTATTGAATATTAAATATAATATACACTACATAATTAAAAATATCATTTAATATCAAAACGTGTCCTAGCGTATCGAAATCTAATAATTTTTAGAATTAACGTATCGGAGTGTCGTGTCGTATCATGTCACGTATCTCGTGTCGATATCGGTGCTACATAAATGATTCACACATGCCTCCAAATTTAGAGAAGACCACCAACCTCCTTGAGAATTTAAAGTTGAGATTATATATCTCCTACCAAAGAAGAAAAATTGAAAATCAAATCCAAGTTATTGCTAAAATGAGCGAAAGGTTTAACCAGCTATGCAAACCCTTAAATGACACAGAGATATTTTCATGCTAACTGAGATTTTGTAAGATTTACAAATTTAGTGATTGCATATATCCTCCTTATATGAATTTAGTGTAAAGAAATTGAATCACATCATGCAGAACAATAACAATAGATACAAAAAAAATTGAAAACAATAAAAGGAAAACAAAAATTCAACGTGGAAAACCCTTAAACAAATCAAGGAAAAAAATCTACCGATAAGGAAATATCAAAATTACAACCTCTATTTAATCACAAGGAGGGAAAATTTTAGAATGGTCCGGCTCAGGCGCTCCTTCCACTAAGAGGGGGACACTAGGAATAATTTTTTTTTCCAATCTCCTCTCTCGTCTCTCCTTCGTCAATGGTGGATTTTGATTGGTTCGTGTCATTGAGTCAATGCATGGTGGGACGGAACCACAAAAAGTCTCACAAGAAGAGAAAAATTTTATTCATCTTTTTAATTAAGAGAATTTCTCACAAAACGCACTTAAGAAGGTATGTAAGAAAAGGGAATAGTGTGTGTCATTTTAAAGGATATAAAGTTATGTCATTTTAAGAGATGGAAAGAGATAGATAAAGGAGATGAGAGAATTGACAAAAAATATAAAGGTGTGGGTCCCACCTCTTTGTGAGAGTGAAATGACATAAGTTGTGTCGTTTAAAAGGGATAAACACTTTTCCCAAAAGAAAAAGTAGAAGAAAATTTTGGTATTCTTTAGAAGAATGGAGGAGAATTTTATTTGTAGCCCCTAACATTTAGATCTCATAAACACTTACTTGTAAAACTTTCAAATATTTATACAATGGCGAAGTTATTTATGTTTACATGAGAGTCATTGAATTAAATTTATCTCACAATGGCTTTGTTAAAAATTAAAACCTGTATATATGTCATCATATGGTGTAAATTCAAAATACTCTCTTTGTATGATGAGGGTGAGTCTTCTCCTAATTTAAATTTTTTAATTTGTAATCCTATTATAAATTCTTATTGCATTAGGACTCTTCTCTGACTTTAAATGATGACAAACCTTCTCCTAATTAATAGAGATATTCAAAGTTCATAATGGTTTCGAATCTGCGTCTTAAATACTAAAAACTTAATAAGAAAAGTGTTGTCATAAAAATAAAAAATAAAAAACTGATCAAGACAAGAAAATGAATCATCAGGACCTAAAAATGATTTTGGTGAATTTCATTGAAGTTGCTACCAAAGTAAGATAACTCCATGCCTGTCATGGGGCCTCTTTTGCCCCCCATTTTGAGCTCTCGTAAAACCAAAAAGGTTACCTTTTAACATTATTATTAATAAAACAAACCTTTAGCCCCAACAACTTGAACTTTAAAACCCATAATGTGCCATTTTTTGAGATTATTGTCCCAACCTTAGCAAAGCTTCCACCTTACTTTTAGCATTGTTAATCTTTCTTTGGTGTCGGCGTGCACGCATGGGTTTATAATAATTGAATAATAGAAACACAAACCATATAATAAAAGGATAAAGTGTGTATCATTTTAAAGAATGTAAGGTTGTGTCATTTTAAGAGAGAGAAAGAGATAGATAAAGGAGAAGAGAGAGTTGAGAAAAAAAATGACATAAGTTGTGTCATTTAAAAGGATAAACATTTTTCCCATAATAAAAATAGGGGAAAGATCGCTTGCCAAAAAAAAAAAATAGGGGAAAGATCCATTTACAGATTTTTTTTACAAATTACACTAAGTATGACCGGTCATACATTTTTAATTGAAGTATGACCAGTCAGACATAATGTAATTTGTAAGAATTTATAAATTAAAAATTTATAAATATAACCTTCTCCATAAAAATATAGATACAATACAAAAGGAATCAACACTTATATTAACAAGGCAAACTCTACAAAATGACATAGCATTGCATTAGCTTACACATTTTTAATTCAACCAAAGGGTCCCACAACCACATAAGTACATAATTAAGTTTCTAATCCAAGACAAACAAAAGTGAAGAAAGACCCATCATCATTACATTAAACTTACTTCACTTTTTTCTTTTTCTGGTTAGTACTAATTAATAATGAGCTTGATCAATATAATTAGAATAATCATACACTGATGGTTGTACAACAAGGATTGTTAATGGGTTGGTTTCTTGCCAAGCCAAGAAGCTTCTTCTTCTCCTTGATAGCTGGATCCTCTAGCAACAAAACCTTGTCCTTGTCTCTAACCCCAACCATGTGTAGAAATTCATTGTCATCTTTCTCTTTACCTTTGAAGAGAAGCCTCTGCTCTCTTGGCTCCATACTTGTTACTAGTGATAGAATCATTTTTAATTCACCTGCAAGTTAATATTGATTACAAATTGGGTTTATCATCTATCATTTAACATGACCAGAAAAACTTCCTACACTCATAACATTTTGTGGGGCCCGCAGCAAAAAAAAAAAAAACTCTGGCACGCAAAATGAATCTCTATAACATTACACAATCACTTTTCCTATAACATAACTCTTATAAAACCCTTACAAATTTTGTCAAATACCCACCTCAGGATTCTCTCTTATAATGCAAAAAAATAAAACTTTGGGGTCATAAACATAAAATTAAAGATTTGGGGGTCTTAAAAATTTTGGATTGTGACAAAAATCAAGAGTCATTTACAAGAGAAAAATGATGGGGTTGAGACTAACCAAAAGTTGAAGTTGCTTCAATAGAAATGTCATGCCATTGTGACACAGTTGAGACTCTAACTGTGATCATTCCCTCCCCTTCACTTTGGTTGCTTTCCCTTTTTTGAACAAGCATGCCACCAGGCCTAAGTTCCCATTTGATTTCACTAAATCTTCTACAATCTTTGTCTGCTGAGGATGCTGCTTTAAGCTTGGAACTGCTTCTACAAAACCTCTTTGACCTCAACTTGATCATCTTTTCCTTTCTTTTTCTCTCTTGCCCTTTTTGTTTTTTTGTTTTTCTCAAGCTCTATTGTGATCTCTTGGAAGAACTGAAGGAGAAGTTGATGTGGTTAGGCCCTTATATAATGGTAGAAAGCGTGTAAAAGGACAAAGAAAGGCATGAATAAAATACAAAAAATTAAGACTTGAGGGAACAGAAATGACAATGAGTTATGAGAACATGGAAGAAAATATGGGCATTTGTCTTTTCTGCTGATTTTGGTAAGGGCTAAGGCACATGGGGGGAGTGGGTGCTTAACAACATTGCTTAATTAGCGGGCCAAACGTTAATAGGAATCAATTATAGGTCGGTTTATCTTCTAAATTGAAAAAATCATTAATCGTTTGATTAATAATAATATTATATGGGAATGGTTATACTTACTACCTATTTTTCTTACTATTTGTTACTACTAAATCTTAACCGTTGATTTCTGTCAATTTAACGATTATAATTTATTGTAAATTAATAATTAATTAATAAGTATGACCCCATAAATTACAACCATTAGATTGACGAAAATCAACGGTTAAGATTTGGTAGTAAGAAGTATGAAGAAACATAGGTAATAAGTATAACCTCTCCCACATTATATATAGTTGGACTTCTTTCATGTTCTCTTACTTTAAGTATTATACAAGAGAAAATGTTTCTGTAGATAAATTATCGGTTTCACTTTTTATGCAGTTACTGTAGATAAGTTATTTGCAGTAAGCCCAATATGACGTCTTTGGGGCAGAAATCATTGATGTGCCTCTGGCAAGTGTGGTTTTTCTGTGTTTAAATTGATAAGAATAGAGTCATAAGAGAGCAATTTAAATACATATTTGTTAATTATATTGATTCTTTGTATATCAATAATATTCACCTTTTAGTTGTATTTTTACAGGAAAAATAAGTGAAGAATTATAAAAAGCCTGTTAATGCAATTCTACACGAGTGCAGTACACTACAAGTCCCAGAAACATGGCGCGGACCGGCACCACACTGGCGCAAACCCGCGCCAGTTTACGAACTTTGCAGCGAAGACACCAAAGTGGCGCTAAGTAGCACCAAAGTGGCGCCACCTAGCGCCATAACACAGAACCTTGGCGCTGTCTAGCGCCCAAGCATGAAGAAAATGGCGCCACATCAAGAAGGAAATGGCAAGCAACAATGGCGCTAGGTAGCGCCCAAATTGGTGAAGAAATTGGCGCTACCTAGTGCCCAATCTAAGAGGAAATTGGCGCTGACTAGCGCCCAAAGTGATGAAGGAGTGGCGCCCCTATGGCGCCTACTGGCGTCGTGTTACGAACTTTGAGTTCCGACTTTTGCAATCAGGCAGTGGCGTGGCGCAAACTTGCGCCAACTCGGCGCCAACTGGCGCCGGTTTGCGGGACGGATCTACCGTGTTTTTTGAGGGGCACTTTTGGAAAGAAAAGAAAAAGGCTATAAAAAGACCTTTTGCAGATTAGTTCAGGGACAATTTTTTCGGAGACAAACACAGTGAGACACACAAGTGAGGGGCGGATCTGGATCTGGATGAGAAGGGCTCTGTGGCGTTCTTCATCTCATTCTAATATTTTCTTTATCTTTTATTTAGTTTATGTTAAATTTTAGATCAGCAATCATGATGTTGATTGGCTAGATCCTTTTTATTGTAGTCAGGGTCACGATCCATATGTGAACCCTTGATACGAAGGATTGGTTTATGGTTTCTGATTTATATAATTATTTTTATCCTTATTCTGTGCGAATTTGATATTTCCTTTATTAGAATTGATCGATCTGATAGTTGGGGATATTCTGATGATCAAAACCCTAGATAGGAATATTGGGGTTTTGATCTCGAAAGGGGGTAAGATAACGATCTGTATGCATGCTAGGAATAGACGTTTATATGATTGCATATGCTTAAATTATCGCGCTCATTGCTTGATCCCATGAGAAACATTGCAAAGAATTGGGGTTCCTCATGGGATTAAAAGGTTAACCCTGCAAGGAATTGAGTGTTAACTATTAAATCTTTTTTAGATGATAATTTATCTGAGTGATTATATAAATAATTATTGTAAATCAATCCGAAGTAAAAAATGGTGATCATTTGGTGAATGAATCCTGGCTACAATGCTTTTCTCATCTTCTTTACAAAACAATTTTCATTTTTATTGTTTTATTTATCAAAACAAAAATACAAAAACAAGTCTTTTATTTTCAGAATTCAATTTTCATCAAATTGACAATATTTGTCAAAACATTATTTGAAATCTTCCACTCTTTAAGAAAAAGTTTAATTGATATTAGATCCTAATCCCTGTGGAGACGAACTTTATTTATCACTTTATTACTTGTGCTATCGGTATACTTGTCGGAGAGCATCAATCATGGTATTTTTATAATTTTAATTTATTTCAGGGTAATAATAGTCTTTATAATTAATTTTTTAAGATTTCAATACCAAAACGATGTCGTTTTGGGAATAAATGCAGATAAATTATCTGCAGTAACTGCAGAAACGTTTTTCCCTAAGTTATCTGTATTTTTCCCCAAAATGACGTTGTTTTGGTGTTGAAATATTAAAAAATTATAATTATAAAGACCATTATAACCCTAAAATAAATTAAAATTACAAAAACACCTTGATTTCCGTCCCAAAATGACGTCGTTTTGGGCTCAATGTAGATAACTTATCTGCATTAACTGCAGAAAAAATGATCCCATTATACAATGAGATAAAAAAAAATTCTCTACCTGTTTATCCATTATTCAACTTAATTCTGTTCGAATATGGTCGGAATTATATCGGGTGGTTCTTCCAAGATCATTTTCTACATCTCAAGACCTCCTATTATTATTTGAATTAATGATTGTTGATATATAATATAATAATCTAGTGAACTATTAAGAAGAACACAATTTCTTCTCATCTTTTCTTTTGCCTTAATCACATCTTTTGAAAGTTCCCTTCATTTATTTTTCTTTCGTTAAGAAAAAAAGTAAATATTTTATCAAAAGAACGTGACACAAAAGAAAACCATAAAACATGCTTCTATTTGTCTGCATAGTTCTATATTAAATGGGCTAAGTTTAAATAGAGAAAAAGACAATACCATGTTCTTCAACATCCCCAAGACTTCGGCTATAGCTCGATCTTCAACATATGATGTTAACTTGTTATATAAATTTTTATATTGTCCAAATATGATAAGTAACATGCAATATATCAGCCGACGCGAATTAATGGAATTAGTTTACAAGATTCGGATAAGATTATACATTTCTATATGTAACTTACTTTTGTTAATGGTCCATCTATAAATTATTAGATAAAAGAGAGTTTTGTAAGTGAAATTAATGTTACAGGTCAATTATATATGTATAATTTTTTTTTTCTAATTTCACTCTGATCACTTAATATAATTATTTTTTTTATTCTAATTTTAGTTTAAAAAAATCAAATTTCAAACTGATTGGGTTTAATTTAAGTAATAAGATTTCTCCTATGTTTTTTAACAATAGTAAATTGATTACTCTTAATTTCCAAATTTTAAATAAAGTAATTCAAATATCAAGCATACTTGTATATTTATTTTATTTATTTTAACATGAATATTAATTATCATTTACTGTGTTATGTATATATATTATGATTGTGAATAACAATTTTTATTAAAAATTAAAAATTTAATTGACATTGAATTAATAATTATTTTAATCTATTATAAGTAATAAAAAAATTAATCTTTTTTCTTGAAAATATAAATCTGAATTCCTATTGTTTAAATATAAATTTATTAATTACTTTGACTTTTAAAAATTCAAAATTAGCATGCTACAATAATCTGCCGTAGTTTTATGAAAAAAATAATATATACAATTTTTGTCTAATATACGCTTTTAATGTTTATTTGAAAGGAAAAAAAAAACATCTTTAATATAGCCACAAATAAAATCTAAAATTTTATTTTATTTTTTTTGTAGTTTGTGACTTTTCTCATTATATTAGTAATCACAAATATATTAATTCCGTGATATAATTACCAAATAATATGTTATTTGATAGAAAAAGGGATACTTATTTCTTTAATTAAGTTTACCTCTCACAAAAATTATATTTTTTAATTTTTATTCTTAAACAATCGGTTCATTCTCTACAAGAAAAAAATAAATTTATTTTATAAATCATAATTTTTAACCATTTATAATTCTCAAACTAAGAATTGAATAAAAACTATTTTTGAAAATATTGTGATGCATATCCTACACGGCCCGACAATTGTAATAAAAACAGTGGGTCTCTCAATGGACACTGAATTTGATGGATGTGTTAGCCTGGTGTTAGTTTTTGTTTTATTTTCACTTTAAATTTATATAATTTTATTAAAAATTCTACAAGTGTTGCTCTATTTTTATTTTATATCTTATTTTTAAGAATTTGTAAAAAAAAATAAGTAAAATCTCATTTCACCATTTTATATATATAAAAATCTTTAAAAAAAATAATATCTCTTTTTGTAAGGGCAGTCGGCCCATCTATATAGGGCGAGAAGCTAAACAAGCATTATCTATTTTTAACTCATATTGAATGATTTAATTATATTCAAAAATTTATGTTGTTTTTATTTCTTATTTCGTTCGGATAATATTATTAAATTCGGATCAGTTAGGGACTTAATCACGATACCCTATTAACGGAATACTAATTCAATCGACTAAATTAAATTTATGTAAATATATATAATAAATATATAAATAAAAGTAATATAATAATTAAAGTGATGTGGCTTAATGGTTAACATTTTAGTCTCCTCTTCCATGGTGACAAGTTTGAATCTCGAGGTAAAATATTTGTTACAATTTTTAAGAATCAATTCAACTAAAAATTTAATATTAATTAATATCAGTTGAACTCAGTTTATGGCCGATTCATCAATTCTTGATTTAAGTTACATATATATCCGATTAATTGATTCAACCGATCAGATCAACCTCTTTATTAGAGTGTTGTTAAGCATGTCTCCTCTTCATTTTTTATTATTCGGGTTAGAACTACAACATTAGAATAATTTAATTTTATTGTTTCAAAAATTATCAAAATAAAATAAAATAAAATCTGACTATAGGCCTATAGGGACCTAATAATGCACCTGGAACCGCACATGTTTATGGGGAGCACTTTTTCATTGCCACTAAAATATTTATTCTCTTACGAAAAAAGGAAAAAATAAATTGTGAGGAAATAAATATAAAGCAGATAGTAATAATGGGGAAGGTTATACTTACAACCTATTTTTATTTACAATCTCTTACAACCATATTTTAACCATTGATTTCCGCCCATCAACGGTTGTTATTTATTGCGAATTAATAATTAATTAATAATTTTGATTTGCGAAAATCTTAATCGTTGATTGATGAAAATCAACAGTTAAGATATGGTTGTAAGAAGTTGTAAACGAAAATAGTTTGTAAGTATAACCTTCCTTTAGCATAATTATAGTAATTTTTTTATATTTGAAAAAGGATATACTAAATACTCGATATTTTTTCAGTGCCACTAAAAACATTTTCGTTTTTACGGAGAGGGGGAAGATGTAAACTTCCCCATTTATAAAGAAGAATCTTCAATATTATCAATGCATTGAAGTTCACTTGTTCTACGATAAGTAAGTGGATTCTGCACACATTTTTATAATTCCAAAATTCGCCTACGTTTTCACCAAAAAAAAAATTCGCCTACGTATCTTAATATAAATAAACGGAAAAATGTGTGTCATTTTAAAGGATGTAAAATTGTATCATTTTAAGTGAGAGAAAGATATAGATCATGAAGAAGAGAGTAGACAAAAAAATAAATAAAAGTTTGAGTCTCACCTCTTTGTAAGAATGAAATGACATAAATTGTGTCATTTAGAAGACAAACAAATTTCCCATAAACAAATTACCTTCTCACTAAATTTAGTGTAATGGTGGTACTAAAAATTTGATCCAATTATAGAGGTATAGTTCCCTTTTGTTATTTTTTGCTATAGGCATCTACCCCCCGTAGGTATGGGCTAACGATAGCCACTCGCGGTTAGGTGTATATTTGTCTCCGACTTTTTTTTTTTCATCAAACATCACACAATTTCATTTTCAAGTTCTCGTTAGTCTGTAGTATCATATCTGATTTTCATATGTTATGTTTGTAATGGATACACCTACCGTTGAATTATAACCATGATGAGAATTTAATGATTTTATTTTATTTTATGAATTTTATCATTAAAATTGCTTATCATGGGGGTTCACATATTTAGTCGAATATTTCGCGAGGGTTGGATTTTTAGATTTTTCTCTTTAATAAATGATATATAATTTTACTTTAAATCTTCAATGACATTGATATTCTCTTTTGGTCTTGCATCAAAATGTGTCTCCCCCACTCTAAATTTGTTCTTAAAAAGTAATTATTGTTGCTCTTTTATCATGTAATTAAGATTTAAGATATATAATAAGTCCGTTTATAATTTTTTTTTACAAATTACACTAATTATGACCGGTCATATACTCTTAATTGAAGTATGACTGGTCATTCTTAATGTATTTTGGAAGAATTGGTAAAAAAAATTTGTAAATATAACATTCCCCGTATAATAATAGGACTGTTATATTTACTACCTAAATAATTTATAACTTTTTACAACCTATTATACCCTTGAATTATTTCGATCATCAACGATCCACAATTTCTAATAAATTATTCCAATTTCTCATTCTCTCATCTCTCTCTCTCTAGGTCTACAACCTTCTCTCCTTCTCCGTCTACACATCCAAAGCGCAAATAACGAGAAAAATTGTTAAAATCATTTAGTCATCTTTTTTAGCATAAACATTGTAGGGTCTCCATATTTTGCACATGTATTTGACACCAATAAAGAAACTTGTACAAGATCAGTGTGTGATTATATTTCCTCACATCCGTTCGATATAATGAACATATTTGTTAAGCACACATACAATCCCATTAAATCATACAAAATATCATGCGCACCCAAAAAAAAGGTTTCAATTATCTCTTCTCCTGAGGCAAAAAGCTCCTGAATATGCATAAATATAATATACGACAAATTCAAAAGTTGATCTGATATTTGTCACCATAAGAACTTTGGGAGGGGTCATATTTCTATTTTATTTTTGTTGGATTTGAATATTCTCATGTGAAAAAGTGATTTGTTGATTACAATCACTCATTTAAGAATCATACACTTTTCTCTCTCTTATGTTATCATCAATGGGTGGTTGTGATCGAATAATAAAATTATTTTTTCACATGAGAGGATCCAAATCTATTTTTACTATGTACTTGTTTACTTTGGGAACGACAAATACACATATGAAAGAATTCCAAAAAAAAAAAGGAGCACAAACAGATTAGAGTGTTAACCATACTTGTGGGAACATCGACCAAATTGTCATTGTTTGGCAAATTTTTTACCCAAATGTCACGCGAACAGTACTTTTTACCAGACTACCACGCGATGTAATTCGTTACGATTGGTAGCGAATTACGTTCGCCAATGATTTTGTGACACGTGACACATTTTCGCAGAAAAAAACTGACTGCACGAAGTTCGCTACTAGTGATAGCAAATTTGGTACGCAATGTGGCCACGTGTCACGAAATCATAGATGAACATAATTCGCTATTAGTCGTATATCGCGTGGCAGTCTGGTAAAAAAAAACTATTCGTATGGTATTTAGGTAAAAATTTTGCGAAACAATAATACTTTGCTCACTGTTATATACTTGTGAGTATTGTGACAGAGAAGAGGCAGCAGAACAGAAAGATGAGAGGATGTTAAATTGGAATAATTTATTAGAAAACTGTGGACAGTTGATAAATGAAATAATCCAAGGATAATTAATAAGTTGTAAAAGGTTATAAATTATTTAGGTTGTAAATATAACGGTCACCTAATAATAACCATTAAAGAAGTACAAAAACATCATTTTCCATCAATAATTATATACCGATATTGTAAAATCACAACCTTCAATTCTAAGACTACATTAATTAAGAAAAAATATGGATATTCATAAAACGCAATTACATGCTCCTTTTTTATATACATAACTACATATTGATTGTGTGCAAAAACTAAAAGTAGACATGATTTGTAATGTCAATTTAGGTGAAAAGAAGTACATAAAGAGAATATTTGGTTGTTCTAAATAATAAATGCATGATTAAATTAATTAAAATTAAGGGTGATAATTTTTAATATACTCCGCTAAACACAGAACATTACACAGATTTTTCATGTTTGTATCAATATGTATTAGGAGAAATATTTTCTTATGCTGCTGGAATTTTCTTCTCTTATGACACACATACAATCCTATATTGGGTCCCACCATTTTTCTTAAAAAACAAAAGCAAAAAATCTATAAAAAAAAAATTAATGTGAGACAACATGAAATGATTTTTCTCAAAAATCTCCCTATGTATTAATTCGTATTCATGTTATGTTTATGCTGACGAAAAACATTCATGCTAGGGGTATTTGTATCTACCTGTTTAAATTGAATAATTATATAATTACGTATTCACTTTTTCTTATTCAACTTTTATGTATTAATTTGAAATTATTTAAATAAATTTTATTTACAAAGTAAAATTAATGAGTTATTTCTATCTTGTCGTATTAATTTGTATAATAAATAGATATGCTCATGTCGAGAATTTTGATACAAATAAATAATCATATTTATTCGTGTAGAGAATATTCTTATTCATATCAATCCTAAGGCAACTTAGCAACTCGAATTGCCCTCCTAAATTAGAACCAAGTAATATTTTAAAAAGATAAATAAAGGCATGAATATGTGGGACAAGAACAAAAATGCCACATTTTAGCATTTTAATTACCAAAATCTCAGGGTATAAAAATAAAATACTAAAATGCCATGTTTCAAGATCCGCTCTGAGCAACGATGAGTTCAGTTTGCCACGTGTGACGCGTATAAGGACCCGCTCTGAGCAGTGACGGGTCTAGGACCCATAATTACTTAAACTGAAAGTAAACTTGCCTTTGAAGGCCGATGCATGTAAGGTGTAAAACAAAATTTTTACTGCGGAACATACATGCACTCATAGGTTCATGCTTTAAGACAGCATGATGTTACCTTGTTTTGGCCTGATCAGTCAGGGAGATGAGATGTCAGGCTTGAAGGGTTCAAACCCTCTAATGGTGATCCACACCACCGTTCGTCTATGATGCAAGAACTCTTTCTTGAAAGCCACCAAATGAACACCACAATGAGGCTTGCTATGCGCACAAGTGGTGAAGGTGGAGGCCAGGTATCCTGTTTGGAAAGGTGTACTGAGCTACCCTACAGAATGGTGCATAGATGGAGGAGAGTTTGCTAGGTTTTTCACACAAACCTAAGGTGAGGAACATGTCATATTTATGCGCACCCTTTGGAGAGGAGGAGGGAATTCAATCATTCAAAATGAAAACAAACTTTCAAATTTCTTTGAAAGTTGCGCATGAAACAGTGTGATAAGGTGGAGGTGTTGCAAAACTAACTTTGCCAACAACCTCCAATCTTATCCACATGAATTTAAATTCAAATTAATTTAAACTTAAATTCATAAACTATCATATAGTATATAGTTCTCATGCGCATAATTCAGCCCTAGTAAGGGTCCAAATACATTGAGTAGTTGCATTCAAAATTTGAATCAACTCACCCACTGATTCCCTCAACCACCAAATCTGAATGGAGGTTTGTTTTAAGTGATAAGATAACACTCTTATCACCTAAAAGTTGCGCACCAAACAGCCTAGGGAGAGCCTCCAAAGATGCTTCTTCATCCAAGGAATATGCTCCAATAAGATCCTGTCTTATCCTTTCGTTATGAAACAACTTTTCAAAACCAATTCAAATTCGAATTCAAACACTTGAATTCAAACGTTCAAACATTCAAATTCAAAATTCAAAATTCAAAATTTCAAATTTCAAATTCAAAATTTTAAATTTCAAATTCAAATCCAAATTCAAATTTCAAAATTCAAATTTCAAATTTCAAATTTCAAATTCAAAATTCGAATTTCGAATTTCGAAATTCAAATTCTAAATTCAAATTTCAAATTCAAGATTCGAAATTCAAATATTTGATTATTAATTTAACTAATTAAATTAATCAGTAATGGCTTGGACTATCCAAGCCCATTACTAAACTCCATGCACCACCCACCCATTTAGGTGGGCTTCCAAACAGCTTCTTGGGCTAATAACATTATTAGGCCCAATACCTTTAAAGCTAGTCCATCATGACTACAAGGTGTTAGTGTGTGACCCATTAGGTCCAACTTAGCTTCTGACATAACTGGGCTTGGGCCCAACAAGCCCACAACCCAATTAATGACAACACAGAGCACTAGCAATGCTTTGTTGCCCCAGAACTAGTCAGATTAATGACTTGATCAACCTATTGCACATATTTGGTTACCGTATGTATTTCCCTTCGTCTCGGTTATCTTCCCATTAACCTAGGGTAAGGAAATGTATCAACCCCTGCGGTTTAGGGTAAGCTTTATTCGAAATAGGGAATCTTCAATTTACTGACTCTAAAGGCAGATCATCTCATGATCTCTTTTACTATGCATAGATTCCCGAGTCACTGTAAATGTCATCCTGATTTCTCCGGTTTACAGATAACCTAATCTCTCACAGAGATTTGACGAATTCCTTCAGCTTATTACCCTAACCCTGTGCCCTTTAAGGACACGCCCAACAGTATACCTATGAGTCTCCATGTTTCAGGCAGACGAGGTATACAATCAAAACATGCCTTCAAGAACACAGTCTAGGTAATAACTTCTGGTCTAAGGAAAGACATACCCAAACATAAAGAGATTACTCTAATGACACTATCTGTGAGATTTCCTCATAGAGTCTCTTTTTGGGTCTGTTCAGTGCGAGCTATACTCTTATAGATCCACCCACGACTTTAGCTAAGATATCTCCATATCTGCAGCTCATGAGGTCTTTACCTTGTATCCATATACAAGTAGATAAGTTGTACTAGTCTTTACTCGAGATCACTGATCCCCAAACTCAGTGTCTCTAGACTAGGAACATATAATTATGAATAGACATGCAATATCCTTGAATCCTCATGATCGTGATCTCATCACAGATACTCAAGAGATACCTGTTCTATTCCAAGGGGTTTATCCAGTTCGTTCATATAATATTAACAGTAATATCGAGACACAATATGAAACTGAATAAATAGTGCTTACATTTATTTGCGACAAACAAAGTTCTACATCTAGTGTCCTTTATTTAATCAAAAGATTGTCTCTAGGACACCCATATGCTAACATAAACAAGTCCTTGTACGCAGACACATGGCAAAATAAGAATCCAATTATATAAAAAGAACACCATCAATTCCACATGTCGTGCTTACAAAGACCTACTTTTAAGAATGACGAGTCGTGAACCCATTACTACTCAGAAAAGGTCTCTAAATATGTGACAAACTGAACTCTTCGATACTCAGAGGAGTCTTAAAACATGGCATTTTGATAATTTGTTTCCATTCCGGTAATTATTGTAAAAAATTGTGACAATTTGTTCGTTCCTGAATATGTTCATCTTTTGGGCATAGGGAATAGAGTTTTGATGACCGTGTCAAGACCTACTTTTTGTATCTTTCAACTAGATACGGGGATCATTCTGAGTACAATAATGTTACCGTTGAACAATAATGAAAGGGGTTCCACTTCCACATGATAGTAGGAACATGAGAAGACATTATACCTAGCAACCTAGGAACACACAAGCCATGCGTCCCAATTGCCCATGCAATATCTTCTTTTCAAATGTTTGGTCAGATGCAATTTACAAAGATAGATGCAAAACATGTTTGATCCTCTCACGCATCCCATAAGATTTGCTTCTTATAATTATTGTTGGGTATATATATACGGAAACATTTTCTCATGTTACATGAGAACTCAATTCTCATGTTGTGATCCTTCGATTTGCGTGCAAAGTTTTTTTTTTTTTTTAATAAATGTGGAATTCACCACTAGTTAAGTCACAACATGAGAAGAGAATTGAATTCTCATGCAATATGAGAAAATCAAATCCCATATATATATATATATATATATATATATATGCCCCTCGCATGATGCTACATATCTTACATGGATTTTGTGCTCTGATTGCTTCTTTCAAATAACAATTATTTTGTTTATAATTGCCCATTCCTACTTGCCAATGGTCAAGTGGCATGTTTCATTATGATTTTGAAACTGGATCTATTTATGATTTTATTCTTATTCTACTTTATTTAATTTGTCCTCTTTAAATAATATATTCTTTCAATGAATGTCTGTACTAGCGATAAAAAATAAATAACTAACTTAACAAAAGCAGCAATAAATCATGTCAATGTTATTATTATTATTATTATTATTATTATGAGCTTACAAATCAATGTGCTATTTATAATTACATTATCATTGTTTTTGTTTTTACAGATTTTTTCTAATGTTTTTATTATAATTCCTAAAACTTAATTTAAAGATGAAGGGTAGTGGATCAAGGGAGAGGTATGCTGGAGTTGGCCCTCACCTCTTCTTAAATTTTGATTTATTATTAGGGGAATGTACTTCTGTAAGTTCTGTTGTTACTGTGGAAGGAAAGTTTTGCAATAAAATATAGAAAAATAAGATACACATGTGGATCTTAGCTTTTTTTAAAAATAAAAAATAAAAAAATATAGGGGGACCTATTTTTTGTGTATGCTGCATAAGAAAAAGTGGTGTGGAGCATCAGAAGTTTGGAACCCTTATTATCATTATTTTTATAGATATGAAATAATACTTTTTAATTATAATAAATTATTAATCTTAATAATTAGCTCATTCCTAAAAATATATATAATATTTAATTCTTTTTATTAATGTTAATAATATTAGTAACTTTGATATTTTATTATTCTCTCCTTTCATAAAAATTTCTTCGTCTGTAGAGAGGCAACCTTTTGTGACATCAGACACAGAGTACCTCAACTATAATATTGAATGTTAGAATTTTTCTTGTTTTATTTTTTATTTTTTGGGTTCGCAAGTATGAACTATATAATTGGAGTTCTCCTCTAAAAATATCACAACTAAATAAAATGGTAGTTATTCCTTTTTCCGCTTAGGTGTAATTCCTTTGCTTACTACTTGTTCTTTATATGTTCTCTATAAACCATAGAATAAAAATTAAATTGATGAGGCTAAAACTTATGATAAAGACTATTTTTAAAATGTTTTTAAATATAAGGATTCATTTGAAAAGAAAAAATAAACTTCAAAAGTTAAATTGAAAATTAATATAAACTAAAAAAAAAACAATATACTTATAAGGGGAATGTTTACAAATTTTTCTACAAATTATACTAAATAGGATCGGTCATACACTCTTGATTGGAGTATGACCGGTCATACTTAATGTAGTTTGTAAAAGTTTATAAATAAATAATTTATAAATATAATATTCCTCCATTTATAAATTAAAAAACAAACTAACAATTAAGTGTAGACTCTTTGTTTTGGGTCTAAAAAGGAAAGAAAAGAAGGTTTTCAGGCACAAAAGCGAATTCTACTCATGGGCCAACTTATAGCCCAACTATTTTATTAGTTTGGGCCTGTTAATACCTTAGCAAAGTCGTGTCCATGGGATTTGTTTTTTGATTTGACATATGATTAATTATTTTTATTTAAGTATCAAATTACTTCTTCGGGTGAACTATTTGCTTTCCTATAATATTAAACATTTCAATGCACAAAATGATAAATGGAAAGAAAAATTAGTCTATAAAAAAATTAAAAACGACAAATTATCTTTAAGCAATTTATTTTTACATGAAACTGTAAAGAAATTTGAAATATATTTTAGTATATCCTAAAGTATTTTAGTTGATCTGTGGAATATATTATAAAATCAACTAGTCATTTAATCGAAGGAAGAATATTAATCTGTACAAATAGGATCTTTGAATAATGTTTTGCATCGTGTAGCATTCATATCAATCCAGTCCAAAAAAGGATAAAAACGGCTATTGATAATTAAGGGAGCTAAATCAACCTGAGGCTTTTCGGGTGTTTTTAACTCGGCTTATATGTTTAATATTGGTTGTTGGCACTAGGTTTAAACTTGTATAAAAACTCGTTTAATAAAAAAATCTCGGGCTCTAATTCAAAAATTCGGCCTTAGAGTCTCTCAGGCGGACCTAATATTTTTTTTTATACTACTTGTAATAACCATTTCACCTAATTTTATTAGTTAAACAGAGTTTTTGAATGATTTTATTCTATATTATGCTGTTTGGATATACATTGAATTTATGAATATTTATGGAATTACTAGTGTTGTTGATTGTATATTCTATTTGGATAAATTTTTGTTGTGTTATTTTTTTTTAAACAGGCTAAATCAGACTTTTATTTTTTTGTAAATAAATCAGGCCACAGGCCGATAATTATATTTATAACTGGTAACAGGCTTGGTGTCATGCTGACACATTTAAACACAAACTTAATCTTTTAAGACCAAAGCTCGGCTCGGTTCGGTTCGTTAACACCCCTATTGACAACTATGAATTTTTTTTTTCTTTTGGTACAGACAACTATGAATTTTGAAACTAGCTATTGAGGAAGCCGATATTGTAAAAATTAATATGTTTAAATGTTTTTTATTTTAAAGTTAAATAGACTATAGTTTACTAAAAAATTAAAGAGATTATAATTTTGTTGATATTTATCAAGACACTTTTTACCGTATAATTTTTTCCCCCCAAGTCTGGCGGATTTTTCTTTCTAAAATATAGCAAATACAGCAAATTTAAAAGAATATAATATAGGATAATTTTATAAAAGGTATTAATTTTTATCTTATTGAATGTTATATAATGTTTCATTAAACATGAGTAATATAAATTATAAAGTCACCCTACACATTGTATAATATTAAAATTATATTAAGTAGTATCATATCTTATCTTATACATACTAAATGGGTGCTTATCGTTTTTGTTTACAAGGGTGACAATTCATTACAAGATCTCTTGACACATATAAGATTATGGGTTATATTTATCTCATTTTACATGAGATAAATAATTTTTCTACACACACAAAAGAGGAATGGGTCTCACCACTCTTTTTTTCTCTCTTCTTACATATAGGTTCCACTTATAATTTTATTTCTATAACATAAGGTAACTATTTTCCTATAACATGAGAAAAATATTTCCCTAAGATTATTATGTTTAGGTTAATTTGCATTTACATTTGGATTATGTTTAGGGTAAAGTGTGTGTCATTTAAAAGGATGTAAGGTTGTGTCATTTTAAGAGAGAGAAAGAGATAAATAAAGGAGGAAAGAGAGTTGAAAAAAAAAATAAAGGTGTGGGTCCCACTTCTTTGTGAGAGTAAAAGGATATAAGCTGTGTAATTTAAAAAAATAAACACTTTTCCATTATGTTTATCTCGACAAAAAAATAACACAAAAAAATTGTAATAAGTTGCTTGTCAATCGACAAGTATGACAATGACTACTAATTTTATGGTTTATAACATTTTTAATTAGCAGGTTATTCATGTCATGTTATGTCATTATCTCATTATTAATTGGTAAATACAACATTCAGGGCTCGTTTCGTTGACATGATAGGATAAGGGTAGGATATGATATGAGGCTGATAAGCCGATATCATGTCATGTGTTTGATGAGCACTTGATTAACAATATGATAAGATTATGTAGAAGGAGAAAGAAAAAAATTGCAATAAATACAAATATATTGGATAACGTGGAGATATATTGGGTAGCGTGAGGATATATGGGGTATCCAATATTAGTATCCTATCCTATTGAATCCTAACTGAGCTCCCCTCAATAGGATAAGAATTCATGTATTGGATAGGATAAAATGAGACAATATGATAAGCTAATCATATCCTATTGACCCACCAAACAAGAGATAAAAGTAGGATATGATAAGTGCTTACCAAAAAAAGTAGGATATGATAAGTTATCCTATCCTATCTTCTTTATCAGGTGCTCCAAACAAGCCCTCAATATCCAAGTCATTTGTGTTATGTTAGCATGCATAATAAACAATTCGTGTTAATGTTAAAAACAAAGGGTTTTGCATTCATCATGCAATAGGGAAAAAAAATGGAATTTCCTACACATACTATTTTATGGGGCCTGCATTTTTTGAAAAAAAAAATAATAAGGCACGGAAAATGAATTTCTATAACATGACAAATTCATTTTTTCTACAATATAACTTTTATAAAACCCAAAAACAAATTGATTTGATGTTGACAAATTATTTATATTGTTCAATGACGTGAATCGGCAAGTGTACCGAATCGCGCAAGTAATACAATGATAAGTCAAAGTTCGTATCCACAGAGAGTGTGTCTAAATCAATTAAAACTTTTCCTTTTAAGATTAAATTTTCAAAGATGTTTTTGACACGAATGTCAGGATTGTGTGGGAATTTGATTTGTAAAATTAAAAGACTTGTTTTTGGTTCTTTTTGAAAAAGAAATGAAATAAGGGTTTAAATATGTGAGAAAAGCGCTGCAGTTAGAGAACACTCACCAATGATCCCCACCTTTTACTCTGGATTAAGTTAAATATTAATATATAAATCGTGAAATTAGATAATTATCAGATAAAGGTATCAATAGTTAATTCTCAATCCCTTGAGGAATTAACCCTTTGATCTCATATAGAACCCTAATTCCTTGAGGTGCCCTATATGAGATCAAGCATAAAGATCGATAATTAAAACATCTACAATATGAATCATGTCTATGTCTAGATCATGTTCATACCGTCGTTCTATCCCCTTTCTGGATTAAAGACCTCAGATCCCTCTTGTTGGCCCTAATCCTCAGATTTATTATTACTTACTAGATTGATCGGATCTAATAATAACAATAACAATACGATCAGAATAGAACGAAATTCAAAAGATAATTATATCAATAAAACTCAATCCATTGTATCAGGGGTTCACAAGGGTTCGTGACCCTAACTACAGCAAAGAGGTTCTAGCCAACCATTATCATGGCTAGAATCCAATATTCAAATGTAAACATAAACTAAAAGAACTACAGAAAGGTAGAAGAAGAGATCTCTCTCCAGAGCTTCCGCCTCCGAATGACCTCAATTGTTCAGAATATCAGAAGTGCTTTCTAGGGTTGTCTCATGCCCTTTTTATAACCTGAGAATCCTCCTTTTCTCGCAACTGACAGCTGTCCATCTCAATCCCACGCTTGGAGCGCAGGATCCACGCTCCAAGCGTGGGGCTTCTGCCTCTTTTTGTCTTCTCCACGCTTCAAGCGTGGAGTTCCACGCTTGAAGCGTGGACTCACTGTCTTGAAGTCTTTTCCCACGCTTCAAGCGTGGGTTCCTACGCTTGGAGCGTGGGGCTTCTGTTTGATTTTCCTTCTAGCTCCTTTATTTGTCATTTTCCTCCTGTAAACATGAAGAATCTGAGTGAAAGAGTGTCTGACAATTTTTATTCAATAATTTCACCACATATACACTTTTATACACAGTTTTAGATCTGATTTCCTGCTATTTTTGATCTATAAAAGTATATATGCTGGGAGCATATCAAACAATTCCCAGATTTAAACATTGCTGTCCTCAGCAATAAACTGATTCAAGCTTAGAAACATGTACAGCGGTGTTTCAACACAATATCAACCAAACACTTGAAGAAATCATTATGTCATGCCTGACTGAATTCTGCAAGAATTCTGATTGTGCCATTAATTCTCTGAAAAATCATGAATGTAATCTGAACATCCCTCACCAAGACAAACTATATCACTCACACTCTTGTGTTTTTAGGGTATCAGACATACATAACCATCACAGCTGAAACACTGCCATAGGCTTGATCATATTCTCAGGATCCTTAAAATTGAAGGATTCAAACACATGCACTTAACTGATCAAAGGACTTTCAATGGTTTTAATTTGGCCTGGCTACAGGTAGGAATTTGTATGGAGAGTGGCTTCAAATGCTATGAGATTGATACTGAGAACAACACAATTTAGATAAGTTTAACTCATCAGTTTTGCTCCACTAACTTGCCCACAGAATTTTGGGAAGTCAATTCCTATATTTGACCAATTTATTCACAATGCTTCACCCGCATGTTTTTCTTTTCCCTTTTTTTTCTCTTTCTTTTTTTTTTTCTTTCTTTTTCCCTTTCCAATTTGCTTAGTGTAGTGGAGCTTACCTTAGATATTTTCCCTTTTTTTTTTTGAGAAAAATCAGTAGTTCAATCTCACTTAGGGTTAGTTCATCATGGATAGGTTAAGCAACATTTTGGTAATTACCAATGAATAGGCTCAGCTTAAAGGGATAACAATGGAAAAATTAATTATACAGGTGAGCTATATGGCCAGAGCTATCAAGAACAAATTGCCTTATCATATCAGTTAAAATGCATGCCTTGTAGAGAAACAAACCAAGTTCTAGAGTGTCAGTACAGTGAGGCCTCTCAGGAAAAAAATATTACTATATAGGCTCAAACCTCAAGGCTATGATTTCAGACTAGATTTTCACAGAGATATCAGGCATATCATCTATTCTAGCACATAATTTCAGACAGACGAACAATTCTAATCTCTACTCATGCCAAGTGATATCATGCCAAAATTTTCAAAGCTTAATGTACTTCCTAAGATAAACTCAATCATTTGTTTAAGGAAGCAACATCTAAATCTGAGATTATCAATAGGCATATTCCAAAAAATTTTGCTGAATTTTTAAAATTACTTAAACCAAGACAGATATTTAAAACTGAAAATGTAAGTTGGTTCGAATATCTCCCCTGAAATGAAGTGTGGTTCCACAATTGCAGCTAAAGCGCAAGAACAGGTGGGCAAGGTCATCCACCGGGCAAGGTCATCCACCATTCCCAGATTTTAGAAATTGCTGTCCCTAGCAATAACTAAGTTCAATCGATTAAGAACAGCTGCGCAATTAAAACACACATCATTAACAATATTATATCAGCAAAACAGTGAGAAATACCCTGAGATGTTCATATCCAAACAGTAAACTTGACCCTAACAAAATCCTATTGGTCATTTAAAACAAAACACGAAAATTAACAACGTCCGAGAAAAAAAATAAAAGTAACAACAGCCAGTGATCACTCCTCCATGGTATACTGCTGGAAAGAGCTAGGAGGATCTGCTGGATCTATCCCCATCTTCAGGCACATGGCCTTCATCATAGCATGCATCTCGAGTATGATGGGAGAATCCTCATAGAGTGGCTGGCGAGCAGATGATGATGCTGCTGATGTCTGGGATGCTGGAGGTGCCTGAGGTACTGGCGGATCCTGTGGCTCTGGAGGGGGTATAGGATTGCCCTGGCTATTGAGAAGCCACGCTGCATGTTTTTCGGATTCCTTGTAATAACCTCCCAAGGCAATCTTTGTCATAGGCTTTTCAGCCTTTACATCCAATGGCTCATTAGCGGGAATTTCAACCCCAGCTCTAATACAAAGATGAGAGATTAAAGAACTGTGAGCCAATAGATTATTGTCCTTGCTTTGGGTAATCATGTGGACAATCCTGTCAGATAGAATAGCAGCAATATTCAGATTTTTGTCCCCTATCAGCACATAATATAGAACAGCCCTCTCGACATTGACATCACTTTTGTTCGTAGAAGGAATAACTGTTGCATTCACAAAAGTGTGCCAGCTGATAGCCTCACCAGTAAGGCAGAGTCTAGTAAATTTTTCGGGTACATTAGTGAGACCCTGCCTAAACTTCCATTCAGAGAATGGACTGGTGATCTTTTCCCGAACTTCATCAGCTATGAGGGGCATTTCTTCCCGATAATACCCTTCTGACGGCTGCATCAAATTGAATAGTCGGACAAACTCACACTCAGCCGTAGGGTCATATGAAGTTTGCAGAAATTCTTCAATTGTCGCAGCATCAAATGGTACTTCCTTCCCTCTCACCCAGCTCTTTCGGGTGGCATTGACAGTGTTCTTATCAGCATTGGCTAGAAATTCTCTGAGAATGCGCCCAGAACTGTCCTGTGGAAAGGTGACCAATGTCCTCCAGTGTCTCCTTTGAACTACTGAATAAATGTCATCAAAAAGTAGGAGATTCCCCAAATCGAACCCCCTCTCTTTAATTACATTTTTATTCAGCAGTTTAGTTTCATAAACGTCCTGCTTTTCAGCGGACAAAAATCTTCTGGAGTCAAAATTTGTGCGGGGTCTTTTCGCAGCAGATGACCCTTCGGTGCACTTTTTCATTCTTTTCTCCTGAAACTCAGAAAAGTTCCCAATACATGTGCATAACAATTATTATCAGCAGACAGATTCAGTTCATGACATCATGCACCTCAATTCCCAGATTTAATTTCAATCAAACATTCAAATCAACAGTCTCAACTTATTAATCATGCATATCAACAGTTCGTCCATTTTTTTCATGACTAATACCACCAACCTTCATGATTAACCCCCCCCCACTTATACAAAAAATTATTATGCTCATTTTCAGTCAAAAATATCACATGCCAAAAATATCATACCTCATGCGTATTCAGCCGTTAAACACATACCACATACCAAAAAAAAATTAGGGTTGAACGTTTAAAACCCTGTCCACGCTTGAAGCGTGGAGTTCTACGCTTCAAGCGTAGACTTACTGCCCCTGTCGATCCATATTCCCCTTCTACGCTCCAAGCGTGGGATTCTACGCTTGGAGCGTAGACTTTCTGTGTCTGGCTTTTCAAATTCCATTCCCACGCTTCAAGCGTAGGGTTCTACGCTTGGAGCGTGGGACTACTGTCCCCTTCGAGTTTCCTGCGCTGCAAGCGTGGGTTCCCACGCATGGAGCGCCCAGCTTCTGCTCAAGCATCTTTTCTAGGCTCCAAGCGTAGGGTTCTACGCTTGGAGCGTAGACCTTCTGTCCCAATTTTTTCTTTTCTACGCTTGAAGCGCAGAGTTCTACGCTTCAAGCGTAGACTCACTGGATCTTTTTCACTTTCTTCCTTCATTCAATTTTTTTAATTTTTCTCTGGTTACCTAAAAAAAATGAAAACAAGATACAAATAAAAGGATAAAAATGTTGGGTTGCCTCCCAACTAGCGCGTGTTTAACGTCCCGAGCCTGACGGTTACCTCCTTTAAGTTGCAATGGAATGAAGGCGCAAAGCCACAACTTGTTTCATTACGGGTCCTCCATGGAAGAACTTCAACCTAGAGCCATTGACCTTGAAGGGTCTGTCGTCCTCCATGGAAGATATCTCAACAGTACCATATGGAAAGATTTTTTTAATCACAAAAGGTCCTGTCCACCTGGATTTCAACTTCCCTGGAAAAAGTTTCAATCGGGGATTGTACAACAATACCTGCTGACCAGGCTCAAACTCCTTGTGTTTAAGTTTGCTATCATGATACTTCTTAGCTTTTTCTTTATAAATTCTAGAGCTTTCAAAGGCTGAATTCCTAAACTCATCAAGCTCTAACAGTTGAAACTTTCGTTTCTCAAGAGCTGCTGTGGCATCAAAGTTTAGGAATTTAATAGCCTAAAAGGCTCTATGTTGAGACTCCACTGGTAAATGACAAGCTTTCCCGTACACAAGCTGATAGGGAGACATTCCTATCGGAGTTTTGTATGCAGTTCGGTATGCCCACAGTGCATCATCCAGTCTCTTTGACCAATCCTTTAAAGAAATACTGACAGTCTTTTCCAGGATTCGCTTCAGTTCCCTATTGGAAACTTCCACTTGGCCATTTGTCTGCGGATGATAAGGTGTAGCGACCTTATGCCTGACACCATACTTTGTTAACAGATTTTCAAACTGCTTATTGCAAAAATGAGAGCCTCCATCACTTATGATTGCTCTTGGCACTCCAAATCTGGTAAAGACATTCTTTCTCAGGAAGTTTACAACCACCTTCGCATCATTAGTAGGAAGAGCTGTTGCCTCAACCCATTTAGAAACGTAGTCCACAGCTACCAAAATGTACTGGTTGGAATAGGAAGATGGGAATGGTCCATGAAATCAATCCCCATAAATCAAATAGTTCCACCTCCATAATAGTGTTTAGAGGCATTTCATCTTTCCGGGAAATGTTCCCTGTCTTCTGGCATCTTTCGCACTTTTCCACATACTCTCTGGCGTCTTTGAAAAGAGTAGGCCAGTAATACCCACTTTGCAATACCTTTTGGGCAGTTCTGTTTCCACCAAAATGGCCACCATAATCAGATGTTGACAATGCCATAAAATCTCCTTGATTTCCAATTCTGATACACATCTTCTTCAAGATTCCATCAGCACATTGGAAATACAGGAATGGATCATCCAATACATACCTCCTAGCGTGGTGTGCAGAACTTTTTCACTTGTTGCTTTGTAGATCAGGAGGTACTTTCTTGATTACCTTAAAATTTACAAAATCAGCAAACCATGGTTCCATATGCAGTGCAAAAATTGGTTCTTCAGATAATTTCACAGATATTGC